>OX637881.1:6022500-6250000 GCA_951802675.2 Boloria euphrosyne
GAATCGGATAAAATCTCACCTATCTGATTAATTAATAATCTATCTATGTATTTCATATAATTGATATTTTATAGATTAGATTGTTAATAAATATAACAATTAGTACCCAAATTATAAACAAAAGCTTTTGAATGAAATAAATGTATATGAAAGTTTTAGAGCAACTCTTTCAAAAACGTATTCGTATCATCGAGCCAAATTTATATAAAGCACACAGGAAAGAGTAGACTAATGACTAGTACAAAATAATTTGAGGATTGGGACATTTTTTATTATAGAGGTAACTATGTATTCTTCATATATTATAATATTCACATTCATGTATTTTAAAATATGGTTCTAACTTGTCCATAGCCAAATGTATATTTCTAATCTGAAATCTCCATTATCTATAGACTAAAATCTACATTACCTATAGACTAAAATTACTGTCCATAGATGAATAATAAACTTACTGTCATCCACTGACCTCTATAATCTATAATACCCTAAGATAAAAAGTTCTAAAGTACCACTGGACCATATTTTTACTGTGACTGGACTGGCTGTTCCAAGCGTTTGACAGCAATTTTAGTGTGTCCATTTGAAGCGCCACTAGCGAGGGTCCCGAGAACTAATTTTGACGTATATTGAAAATGACAATTCAATTCAATTCTTTGATTTGATGGCTTCAATGCGTGCCAGTTGAGCACAAATTATTTCGCCAATGTCACGTTGAATGGAGGAGTCACGTTCGAGATTGGCCGGTGAAATACTAACTTATTCCACAAAAAAGACTGGATTCACAGTATTAAATAGTATGATTTTATTTTTACAATATTACCTCCACCTAAAAACATTGAAAATGACAGCGAGAATTGTTTGTTTATTGTCATGGAGGTTAGATACAGGAGAACCATCGCTTCATACTAAAGCATTACCCGCCTGTCTCTGAAAATTTGTAGAATTTATAGCGCGCTGCCGTCAATAAGTAGTATCTGTGAAGTTAGCTATTTATGAGTACTGTCACTATTGTGACAACGTGAAGTTAGGCATTGAGACAACATAGCGATCGCAGCGCCTCCTTGGTTTGACAATATTTCTGAGACACTACATTCTAGGGCCTTGGTTCTCCTTGGTCTCTAATCTCCATGGTTTATTGTAATGCTTTAGTATGAATGTAGCAATATACTCTATGGTATGAAGCGATGGATCTCGTCACTACAGTCCATTCACAGTTATTTTACCTCTGACAGATGTTATGATATGTTTTCTTTATGTTGGCGTTACTGTCGAGTCGTCTTGTGAAGTTCCTAGCGTTTTTCTGTAATATTTGTGATATTTCATCTGTTATCATGCCGAAAAGGATTCAAAGTAGCGGAAGAAATATTGTATTATCAGTGCGTGATTTTTGTGAAAGAGAAAAAGACAATAATGCTCCTCTAATTCCATTTGCAAATGTTCGTCAACGAGTAGCCGCCATGACAGGTATGTAAAATAGGGTTACCAGTCTTTAACGTTTTACCCAATTTAAATTTTATTTTAATATCTTATATAATATAATAATATATAATATTAATATTAATCAAACCGTAACCGTATATATATTTGTCACGTCATGTTCGATTTGCTAACTCCACAAGGCGAGTCTACTTACACAAGGACTTGTAATATTTTTATAGTATCATGTCGACTTTTTGTACGTACTGTTTGACTTTAATTCTATATTTAATTTTATGTCCTTTCTATTTGTGTTTTTAATATATAATAAATAAAATAAAATAAACAAGGGGCCGTCTGTCGTCTGCGGCCAGCTGTCCTCTATTTTGTACTAATACTTCACTCTTCCTTTAGAAGCGAATGATTGTACCTTAAGCGTAAACATTATTGAGAAGAAGGCAAAGAAATTCAATTATTTCTTTTAATGGCTTCAGGAGTGAAGAAATAACTATCCTAGACTTTTAAATAAGGTTTTTTTCTTATTTCAGGTGTATCTGAAAAAACCGTCATCACCATTACCAAAGAAGGTGAAGTTGCTGCTTCCACATCTCAAAAAATTTCTACGCCAAGAAAAAAGCGCATGCAAGAAAAGAAAATTATACTAGATGATTTTGACCTATGTGCAGTTCGAAATAAAATACATGAAATGTATACCGTCAGAAAGGAGGTACCGACTTTGGGGAAACTCTTAGCAGAGTTAAAAATTGATATAAATTTTCGTGGAGGTCGTACTACGTTGTGGAAAATTATCCGACAAATTGGATTTCGATTTAAAAAATGTGGGTCAAAGAGGAAGTTACTTATGGAAAGGCCTGATATTGTAGCTTGGAGATACAGATACCTAACTATCTTGAAACAAAATCGCGATGAAGGCAGGCCTGTTGTCTTCCTGGACGAGACTTATATTCACGCGTCTTATACAATGAATAAATGCTGGCAAATAGAAAATGAAGAAGGTGTCCTAAAAAACGATTCTGCTGGTGCGCGGTGGATAATTGTTCATGCGGGTGGTGAAATGGGCTTTATACCAAATGCTTTATTAATATTTAAATCCCAGTCGAAATCAGGTGACTACCATGATGACATGAACAAAACAAATTTTACGAAATGGCTTCAGGAAAAACTAATTCCGAACTTGCCGGCTAATAGTTTAGTAGTTATGGACAATGCCCCTTATCACACGGTAAAGTTAAACAAGGCACCAACATTAAGCTCTACCAAAACAGAAATGCAAAACTGGATCACAAATAAGGGGCTATCTTATCTGCCTACCATGGTAAAAGCTCAACTTTATGAAATTATAAAAGAACATAAAGAAGCTCCAATATATGAAGCTGATCAAATGCTTTAAGCTCATGGCCACAAAGTGGCTAGATTACCGCCGTATCACTGCGAGTTAAACGCAATTGAATTTATGTGGAGTCTTGTTAAAAGACGAGTAGCTAGTAAAAACGTAGGACAAGAAACAAAAAACATAATTAATTTAACTGAAGAAGCTTTTCAAACAATCACTGCAGAAGACTGGCAAAAACAATGCGTACATGTGCGCCACATTGAAGACAAGCTTTGTGAAAGAGATGGGTGTATGGACGCTGAAATGGACAGGTTCATAATAGAATTGAATAATGAGTCTGATACAGAATCTGACAGCAGTTACGAAGATTCATCTGATTGTGATTATTCATCATTGGCAATCCACATGGATCATGCTTATTCAAAATAAATATATTTATTATAATTCAAATTGCTGTTTATAATTTATGTTTAATAATTAATATATCACACTCTACATGAGTGATTTTGATCGAAAATTTACTTTTGTATATCAAATAGAACAAAATTTAAACTTTGGTAACCAAATTTTGGTACAACCGAACTGATTTCTTAAAAAGATAAATTTAAATGTGTTCAGCCGTCTCGATAACAAAAGATTTTATTTCAAACATGTTATCGTGTAAAAAAAATAGGCATAATTATTATTAACCGATTGTTAATTTAAACTATGCCTATAAAAAAAATATTTCGTATAAGGGAATCATATAAGCTAAATATGGCAACATAACGCTGAGATTAGCCAACATAACAGCTAGAGGTAAAATAACTGTGAACGCACTGTAACCTCCATGGTCCATAGACAGACTGATTAGTGATTACTGCGGCGGGAAATTTCAAGGCGCGTGGTTGTGTTCTTTTTTGTCTTTTCATTAAATATTTATTATTTTAGATTTTATTCATTCAGAACAGTTTTTCATAGTATTTATTTTATAAATTTAATTTGTATATATAATAATTAGCACTCTTGGTTGGTAAGTTTTTTATATTATATATGTAAGATGAATGAGCCACCCGATCCCGGGGGAACTAGTAAAGTGCCTGAACCTAGCAGTTTTATAACTGTTGAATATGATGATTCTAGCTTGGATACTGACCAATCATCTAAAAAAGTTAGTTTAAAACGTAGTCGCTTACATAAAATATGCAAAAGTTGTAATAAAAAGAAAAGAAAAAATGTTGGAAATCAAAAGGACATTGGATGTCGTTGTATTGAATCAGATAAATCTGATGAGGGCAAAGAGGTTACGAATATTTCACTTGCAAAGCAACCTATGTTACAAACGATTATTCCAGTAGTTGATAATATTAATGATCCAAACAGTAAATCAAAATCTCCAGTTGGTCGAAATCTTTACAATGAACTAGATGCGCCTCCTTACATTATTCATATTCAAAAGATACAATCCTCTGATAATGACGGAACAATATTGCACCCAATATCCTTTGGTAATTTTCTTCTAAAAAATAAAATCTATAATGTAGTTAATGGTAGTGTTAAAAGAATTGGTCGAAACCGTATGTCTGTCTCTTTCAAAAATTATATTGATGCCAACTCCTTTATTAGCAATAGTATTATTACCGAAAATAATTATAAAGCATATGTCCCTTCTTTTAATATTTTAAGAATAGGTATTATTAAAGGTGTTCCAACAGATTGGTCTCCTGAAGAAATAATTTCTAATATCTCAACCCCTGTTGGCTGTGGCAAAGTAGTTAAAGTTAGACGGTTAAATTATAAAACCATTGTTGATGGGTCTCCAACATGGAAACCCACTCAGTCTGTTGTTGTATATTTTGATGGTCAGGTACTACCAAAAAAAATATTTATTTGTTACAACTCTCTGCCCGTTGATCTATATGTTTTTCCCACCATCCAATGTTATCATTGCTGTCATTATGGACACACAAAAATCCAATGTCGTTCCAAACCAAGATGCCTAAAGTGTGGTCAGGATCATGTTAGCGATACATGTAATGTAGAAGATGATTATTATTGTTGTCAATGTGCTGGTCGACATATGGCAAACAGTAAATCTTGCCCGGAACTTATTAGACAAAAAGAAATAAAACTATATATGTCTCAAAATTGTGTATCTTATCAAGAAGCTAGTAAAATTTTTCCTACACTACATAAAACATTTGCTGATGCCTTGTCCAGTCCTCCAAGAAATTTATCATTCCAAAACGTTAATTCTCCTTCCCGTTATACTCCTCAAAAATCTTACAAGAAAACAGTAATATCTAAATCTTCCTCACATAAAACTTGGAAAAGGTTACGACAAAGCTGCACATGACAACATATTAAAGGAATATTCCTTTAATCAAATAGATAAAAATTTTAGTCCAGTTATAAATGATACTCCATCCACACAGGAAACAACTAGAATATCAGATATTATATCCTTATTACAAACCTTTGCCCAGACCAACAATAATATACCGTCCATCGTTGCCCCCTTAATGGAGTTAATTGTAAATTTAATTAAAATAAATAATGGCCAACAAAATAATACAGTGGAACGCTAGAAGTATAGTTAATAAAAAAAGTGATCTAATTTACTTATTAAATAAATATAATCCACTTTTATTTTCATTATGTGAAACTTGGCTGAGACCAGGTTTTACATTAAATATTAAAAATTATAATACTGTCAGAGAAGACAGATTAGATGGATATGGCGGTGTAGCTCTTCTCATTAAGAAAGACTACCCTTTTAATATAATATCCATACCTGTACATAGTTCTGAAATTTCTATTTTAGCTGTAGTTGTAAATAAAATTTGTTTTGTTTCTGTATATATTTCTCATACTTCTATTAATATATTAAATGAAATTGGGGATATATTCTTATCCCTTCCTAAACCATTAATTATTACAGGTGACTTTAATTGTCATCACCAGTCCTGGGGCTGTTCGATGACAACCTGTTATGGTAGTAAACTTTTGAATATATTAGATAAAAACAACTTATGTGTTATTAACAATGGAAATGCCACTAGACGTTCTAATCTATCCGAAGGGAATAGTGTAGTTGATCTAACTATTTGCTCACCTCAATTTATATCTCAGTTGTCAAGCTCTGTTCTAACATCCACATTTGGTAGTGATCATTATCCTATTTTAACATCATTTCCTCGTGGTAAATTTATTAAAAACTGCATAAATCTATTCCCTAGATACAATATTTCAAAAGCAAATTCTGATACTTGGCACCAATTTAGTAATAAGGTTGACTTAAAACTTAAACAAAAAATATCAGAAAATATTAGTGATTCCTGCAATGCACAAATTTTTCTAGATGCATTAATTGAAAGTGCCAATGAAGTATTTAGTATAAAACATGAGGGCTCCTATATCCCAAGTCCTCCATGGTGGGATGATGAATGTAAAGAGTTTTTAAATAAAAGAAAAAATGCAGAAATCATATTTAATTGTAATATGACATTGGAGAACCTCTTATCATTAAAGGAGATTACAAATGAAACAAAATTACTTTTTAAAAGAAAAAAAAGAGACAGCTGGCGAGAATTCTGCTCATCTCTATCTCCCAATACTCCCTCAACCAGTGTTTGGACAAACATTAGAAGATTTAGATCAGCTTTTAATACATCCCCATCTTCATCTTTTCCATCTTCTTTAATAGACGATTTTCTTGATAGAATTGCTCCTCCAACCGTTAGTTTCCGTAAAGATAATTTAAATGATTTTGATACAATATACAATGAATCATCCGAATTAAACTCTTCCTTTTCTATGACGGAATTAAAGAATGTTTTAGAATATGCATCAGATTCTGCACCTGGTCCAGACGGTATTTATTATTCTTTCATAACTCACTTAAGTGACATAAGCATGACATTTTATTTAGATTTGTGTAATTCTATTTTTCACTCTGGTCACATTCCTCCAAATTGGAAATCCCAAATTATAATACCAATATTAAAACCTAATAAAGATCCTTCTTCTGCTTTGTCTTATCGTCCTATTGCCCTTTCATCTGTCCTCCTAAAAATCTGTGAACAATTAATTAAGAATCGTTTAGAATGGTACGTTGAAAGCAACAATTTGCTGTCATCAACTCAATTTGGCTTTCGACGAAACAGAAGTACTATAGATAATATTAGTTTACTTACAACTGATATCAGACTAGCCTTCTCTGTTAATAATTTTGTTCTTGCAGCATTTTTGGATTTATCTAATGCATATGACAATGTTGTGATTTCAATTCTTAAACAAAAACTGTTATGCCTAAAGATTCCCATAAAAATTATTTCTTTTATTATAAATATGCTTAATGATAGATCGATTTTTCTTATTGACAATGATCAAAAATATTCTAGAGTGTTATCTAATGGCCTTCCACAGGGATCCGTTTTAAGTCCCATACTATATAATTTATACACATATGATCTAGACTTGGCTATCGATAGAAAGATTGGTGTTTTGCAATATGCAGATGATTTATTATTATATGTTAAAAGCAACAAAATTGAATTAGCATGTACAGAGTTAACTTCATCTCTTCAATATCTAAAAAAATGGCTTGATGATCATGGTCTAAATTTGTCCCCATCTAAAAGTTCAGTAGTTTTATTCTCTCGTATGCGATCAATCACTCCAGTCCGCGTTTATTACAATGATATCATCATACCACAAAAAAACGATTTTAAATTTTTGGGTGTCATTTTAGACAGTAAACTTACAGGAGTACCTCATTGCAATTTTATCGCAACTAAGTGTGAAAAAATAATTAACATCTTAAGGTGTTTAGCAGGAGTTTGGTGGGGTGCTCATCCTTTTTATTTGAAACTTGTATATAATGCTCTCATACGTAGTGTCCTGGAATATGGCTCTTTCTTACTAGAACCGGGTCTTATTTCTGGTTTTAAATTATTGAACAAAATTCAAAACAAATGTTTGAGAATAATTTGTGGTGCAATGAAGTCTAGCCCAATTAACGCTTTACAAATAGAATGCTGCGATCCTCCGTTACATTTACGGCGTCAGTATTTGTCTGATAATTTTCTTTTTCGTCGTATACAGCTTTACAATCATCCTCTTATTGAAAAACTTCATCTTTTAGCTCACTTCGTGTCGAATTCACCATATTGGGTACATAAATCTAATCCATGCTTAGTCAATAGCTATTTTAAGTTTAAATCTCTTTCCGCACCTTTACATCAATCTAACATGTTACCTTTGTTTTCTTATCCTTTTGAATCTCTCATCCTATCGCCACAAATATTAAATATTGGTATAGCTAAGTCTGATTTTTTGATGGCTAATGAAAAATTTAATACAATTATTAACAATAAATTTAAAAATACCCATCTGATATTTACTGATGCTTCGAAACATGATTTTAACGGTACAGTAGGTGTAGGAATCTATCACCTTCAGTATAATATTGTTCAAAAAGTAAAACTCCCTCCAGAATCTTCTGTTTTTTCTGGAGAGTGCTTTGGTATTTTCAAAGCCTTAGAATATATAATAATAGCTAAACTCAATAATTCAATCATTTTTACGGATTCACTTAGTTCTTTACAAGCATTAGTAAAGAACCCGTTTAAAACTAAGCATAACAGTCCCATAGTATTTGATATAAGACAATTACTAACTATATGCATATCAAAAAATTATAATATTAAATTTTCTTGGACTCCTGGCCATTCTGGAATCCAAGGAAATGTTAAAGCAGACACTCTTGCTAATGAAGCGATCTCATGTGGTGACCTTGTTCCATATAAGATTTACTGCCCAGACTTGTTATCAATACCTAAACTCGATCTTGAAACATCTTGGAAAGCGTTATGGGATAGCAGTAGTAAACAAAAGGGTAATTATTATTACTCTCTTCAACCTGATATTTTATCCAAACCATGGTTTTTCTCTATGAATTTTAATAGGAGGTGCTCTAGTATCATCTCAAGATTGAGACTTGGCCATACTTGTACACCTGCTCATCTTTATAAGTTAAATATTATTAGTGACGCTTCTTGTATGTGTGGTTGTGAAACAGGCGATGTAAATCATTTTTTCTTTTCTTGTCCTTTATATAATCGTTCCGATTTCCTGCAATCCTTACTAGAATATCATATCCCTTTTCCAACCTCAATTACCTGCCTATTATTTATTAAAAAATATTACGTATATAAAATAATTTCAGACTATGTAATTACTAATAATATAGAGATTTAAATATTTATAACATTAAATATATATATATATATATATATATATATATATATATATATATATATATATATATATATATATATATATATATATATATATATATATATATATATATATATATGTGTATATATGTATGTGTATATATATATATATATATATATATATATATATATATATATATATATATTGGTTTAATATTTTTATCTTCAGTGTCTTACATACATTCATGATATAAGTTATAATTTTAAATATAATTAATTTTTATATATTTTATTATTTCATATAGTTATTATAGGTCCTATATATCTATAGGTCATATATTTATCCTATATCTATTCCTGTCCTGAATGATTCCTAAATTTAACATCTCTCGTTCTTTTTAAATGCATGAAAAAATTTCTCCTGTTTGATAATGGCAAATGTACTATGTACGAGTATTGCCAGATTAAAAAAAAAAATAAAAAAAAAATTACTGATTACTGTCAACTGTGTCAAAACTCAAAATATTGTGTTATGTGTAGTGTATGTGGATTTTGTGTTCTGGATTGTGATATTTTATGAATGTGGGCCGCAGGGTATTATTGTTCTGTGATGTGGGCTCGTTGAAGTTTACTTTGAAGATCAAAACTTCACTTAAATTGGCTAAAAATTTTTAGTAAAGGACGTTTCGATGGATATCCTCAAAGCTGAAATTGCTAGGAAGCGGAAACTTTTAGAAGAGAAGAACATACTTGTAATTATTACGATTTCATTATATATTTTGCTTTTGTTTTTAACTAAAAGTGTCATAAACTTTCTTATTAATTGCAGAATCCAACGAAAAAATATTTTAAAAGAGGTGACCTTTTAGCTAAGGAACAAGAAGAATATTTTAAAAAATATGGCACGAATAATAAAGAAACAGAAGATAGTCAAAAACCAGAAAATGATGAAAATGGTAAGCTCATTTCTATATTTTTATTTAAAGTCTATTATCATATAATTAATAATATTAATGTTTCATAATTTCTTTACAGTTAAAAAACAAGAAAATGAAACTAATCAAACTGAAAGTGTTTCTTTGCCTAGAAGTGAAGTCATAAAAAGATTAAGAGAAAGAGGCCATCCAATAATATTATTTGGGGAAAATGAACTGCAATCTTTTAAGAGGTTAAGAAGAATTGAAATACAAGAGCCAGAAGCAAACAGGGTAAGCTAATTTACTTAAAAATGGGTTAAACAAGCTTGAACAACATGCTATACTCGTTAATATGTTAATATAATATTTATATTTTTATACAGTGGATTTCGGGTATAACGACGACGAAGGGACCATTCTAGTTTTGTCGTTATATCCGGAAGTCGTTACAAGCAAAGGTAAAGAGATACAGACACGTACACATGTATAGTTTATATTCATTTATTATTGAAAATTTGCACACATATGTAGTTATTCACTGGTACATTTCAAAAAATGTACAAACATCGTAGATATTGTTGAATGGGAAACTTTGTATTCTTTGCACAAATCAGCATTGTTTTCACCGTTTTTCAATTTTGAAATGCTACTCAGAATATCACAATCATAAATTTAACTCCGAAACGTACACGCTTCCCTACCTACTTAGCTGATATCTATAAACAAAAGGTAAAGGTCTCCACACTTGCTGACCATCTGTGTCGATGTAAACAAAAGATATGAAATGTTTGTGAAAGAAAGAAATCTTTGCGTCTTTGGTAGCCGACTCCGGTCGCAATATCTGCATGGGATTTCTAGGAATTTGTTACAAATGATTCATTAAAAATAGTCGCTACACCCGCACTCGGCGTTACATCCGAAGGCGCTATAGCCACATGAATTTTGTACTAAAATATGCTTTAAATTCAAGGGACTTAGATTTAACGTCGCTATAGGTAAATGGTCGCTACAACCAAGGTCGTAATAAATGAAATCCACTGTATATTGAAACACTAAATACTAACAATTAGTGAAGTTATTTAGTTGTGGTATATTACTTTCTCTGTTATCTTTTAAAAGCTGCAATAATATTTAATTACATAAATTTGATACTTATAAGAAACTCGATTAATTCTGCATTTCATTTACAATGCTCAGTACAAAGTAATCACATTAATAAAATTGGTGTGAATGTTATAAATATAATTGTAGAGTGTAATGTGCAGATTTGGCAAAATGTTCTTTTGTAGGTACTAATAAATTGCCTTATACATTTGTTATTGGATTATACATGATGTATTTATCTACATAGGCGGGTCAAAATCACCAAGGTGGCAAATTCCGAATTCTGTTTTATGATGAATATACCTAGCAGCTATCACTTCGATGATCAGCTTCAATGATCACTAAACTTATGTTTAAACAATATGTAAGTTGGCAGAGCATAGAATTAAGTACTATTCTTGTAATTTAATTTTTAAACTGAGCTTTCGGTGAAAGCAATCATTCCGGGAACGTTTTTGTGAGGCTTATAATAAAATTATAATATAACTTAAGTATTTCTTCTTGACCGTGTTTAATAGCGGAAGTATGCAAATATTAATAAGAAATTAAAAATCTCTAAAAATACTGCAAATAAAAACGTTTAGAAGCAAAATATCGCTACAAATGGACAATTTGACAATTTCTATGTATTAAATTAACTAAATATGCCAATATTTCTGACTTATATATAAATAAATAAGCTGTAGGTATTACACGTCCCTTTTATTTTAATATTGCCAGGGACTTTTTTAAATATCTAAAATCATAATGTGTTATCTGTAATTTTAGTGATGTTCCCGGAAATAATAATAATAATAATAACTTTATTTCTTAAAAAGGTTACACATACAAATATATATTAGGTCAAATTATGGTTTCACATAACAGTGCATTATATATCAGTTGGATGCCTCTGCTGCCGTACTAGGATAACCTGTGTTACGGCAAACAGCACCCACCCCTCAAACATGGGCAAGAATGATAATGTAAAACTTAATTATATTTTTATAAAGAAAAAAATACAGAGATATAAAGTAAATGTGTGTGTGTGTGTGTGTGTGTGTGCGTGTGTGTGTTTGTGTGTGTGCGCGCGCGTGTGTGTGTGTGTGTGTGTTGTGGTTGTCATAGCAATGTAGAAAGTGAATTATATCAATTGCAGCTGTCTAAGAGGTTTTCAGTTTCATGGTATGATAGGTTCAAAAAGAAGTTAACAAGTTTCATCTTACATATATTACTATTGACAGAGAAAATATCTAATTTTTTATTAATTTTATTATAAATAAACGGTCCCAAATAACAGTAAAACTTATTAATAAACATAGTTCGGAAAGCTTTACTCTCGACGCAAGCTGTTTGATTTCTACGTTTATTTAATAAATTTGGCATATATTTCAACTCGGCATGTTGTTTTAGAACAATATTTTGTAAAAAAAGTTATAGATACAATTTAGGTTACAATTACACCTCCTAACCTAACCTAACCTTCCCCAAAACCCTCTCCGAGCTCATACTCGAAAGAGCAGGAACAGGAGAACGGGGCCTAAGGGTAAAAGGTGTGGAACCTTTCATGAGCTGCAAACAAGAGAGAGTGGGAATCAGCTTCTGTCGCCCAGAGAGTTCGGGCAGAGTGTCGGTGTCGCCGGGGCTCGCCCTACTGATAAAAGGGAGCACAACAAATACGAGCATCAAGTGCACGAAGATCGACGCACTCACAGTACAGAGGGAGAACAACCAACCTTACCGGCTGGTGTGTTTACAATACAAAGTAATCGCACTATTCGAGTGGGGAAGGAAATCCGTCTTTTCACACGCATGCTCAGCGCTCTCAAGAATCGGTGGGGAGGGTGACGGCGCGCCGCCACATAAGCTTGGAGTGGACGCCATGAGGTTAGGTTCTGTAAGATGCGACGTAGCGGATCGTTATGGATGCCTACTGGCCTCATCACACCTGAGGTCATCGTCTATGAAGACAGAAGAGAAGACCTCAACTTCCTAAAAGGATAGGTCACGAAACACCCCTCCTCTACAGAACCTCCATGCATGGGGCCCCCGCTCAGCGGGTCCAACCGGCTTCAAAGGCGAATAGAGGCTGAACGAAAGGCCTCCAGCCCTAAAAGCCGTTGGGAGGAAACACTAAAAGAAGACTCCCGACTAAAAGCAGTAGATGATGCCATCTACAAACTGGATGTATCCAAAACGGCAAACACACGAGGACAGGCAGGCTGGGGCGATAAGGGAATTCTTTAGAGTCAAAAGCTCGAAGGAACCCGAGTCGTCACACGCCAGCCGTACTCGAGCCGATATGGGTCAAGTAACACCACCAAAGCTAAGACCAGCAACAAACCCACAAAACCACGCCATAATGCATTTTTCGAGTTCCTGGCAGTAATTAAAGGAACCAGGAAGGTAAACCTTGCCACCTGCCAAAAACTCATGCAGGCCTACCAGCGAGGAAGTGAGAAGATGCTGGAGGACGAGTTCCAACTCGTCAAAGCAGAGGCAGCCATATACGACAACGAGACTTCCCAGGTACAACAATAGGAAATGACGGGATCGTATATGGCCGCCTAAAAACCACAAAAGGGGGTGTATGTGTGTGGGGGTGTGAAAACATACTGTTAAAATTCGAAAACACAAACCGACAGTAAAAATTTGTTCGAGCTAAGGTACTGCTGGCCAACCCTTGTGACCAACATCACGTGTGAGATGTCTTGCACGCATAGAAACCCCAAGGACGTAGCGTATGCCATCAGCGACGCCTATGGTAACATCTACTCCTCAAGTCCATCTATCTACTCCCTACGCATGTAAAGGTACACGGACGCGCAAATACTATCCACCCAAAAAAGAACCCTATACTTGGTCCACACTCAGGAGGAAAAGAAATTCCTAATGGATCAAGGATACGGATCGGGTGAAGGATCACGCGTCATGACTATCCACGAAGCGCAGGGACAAACATACGAGAGGTCGTCATCGTCTGGACGAAGAACAAGAGGCTCCGCATACATGACAGCGATTCACATGCTGTTGTAGCGGTGACCAGACACAGTAACACCTATGTCTACTATTCCGACGACGGTGACGACGCGATCGGTAGATTCATCCGCAGAGCGCAGGAGGCCTCAGCGAAGACCATCCTAGAGCACAACCTCAAAATATACATCTTAAAACGCGCCACAAATATCGCGGAGGTTGTGCTCGCCCAATTGCGGGATGGGGAAGTTCTTCGATATCATGAGGTGCCTCTCTATCTCCGGCGGGTGTTAGACGCGTACCTCCGCGGTAGACAGGTTGCGTGGATTGGGGCAAATGGGGTGGTCGGTCGACGACGTGTCGACTGCGGGGTTCCACAGGGGGCCGTTTTGGGCCCGGTTCTGTGGAACCTTGGTTACGACTGGCTCCTGCGGTGTCCGCTTCTTCCCGGGTTGGGTGTCATTGCCTACGCTGATGACACCCTCGTCACAGCCCGGGGTCGTTCCTACGACGAGGCGGCACGCACCTTGTCGTCGACCGAATAGGGATGTTGGGCCTGAGGGTCTCCGTCTCCAAAACGGAGGCCATCCTTTTTCATGGCCCACGGAAGGGTGCCCCACGCAACGCCTGTCTGCGTGTCCAGGGTAGGATGGTGGAGGTTCAGATATTTCATCTGGGCCCGACCCTGGACAGTCGCTGGACGTTCCGTGTCCACTTCGCCCAGCTCACCCCGAGACTGATCAGCGCCGCCTCGGCCCTCGGCAGGCTTCTGCCGAATGTCGGGGGCCCTGGATCTTCTTGCCGGCGGCTTTATGCCGGCATCGTGAGGTCCATGGCACTGTACGGCGCCCCCGTTTGGTTTGAAGCCCTCTCCGCACCTAACAGGGTCCAATTGCGCAGAGCGCAGTGGGTCCTGGCGGTGTGGGTGATACGGGGATACCTTTGTGACGAGGCCCTGATCCAGCGATGGGAGGAGCAACTGGGGGACCCAGTGGCTGGGCTGGCGACGGTGGGTGTGATTCGTCCGCACCTGTCTCGCTGGCTCAGTAGGCCACACGGCGGCCTGACGTACAGACTGACGCAGGTGCTTACCGGACATGATTGCTTCGGTAGGTATCTGTGTCGGGTTGCACGTCAGAAACCGTTGCCCGTATGCCACGAGTGTGGTGCGCCCGAGGACACCTCGCACCACACCCTCGCGGTATGCGCCGCTTGGTCACACCAGCGCCATGTCCTGACGGCGGTAGTGGGTGGAGACCTTTCGTTGGGCAGTGTGGTGAGGGTCATGCTGCGTGACGAGAGGTTCGCAAGGACGTTACGGTCGAGTGTGAAAGCAATCCCGTAACGTCCCATTACACTGCGGCGACGTGTTCCGCTGGAGGTTTTAGTGAGTAGGAGTCTCACAGTCCCCACCGGTTGACGGACCGGTGGGACCTCATGATAAGTTTCCTCCAGCGTTACCAAAAAAAAGGGCTCAAAACTTAGCGTGTTAGACAAATTAGTCAAAGTAATAAAAAAAAAGAAAAAAATATATAAAAAAAAAGAAAAAATAAAAAAAATAAAAAAAAAACAGTGTCGGGCCACTTCCTCTGTGATTTTTAAGAAGTAGTTTATAGTACTATTGTCTTGAGTTATTATAATAAAATTGTCAACGCCTTCTACAAATAAATAAAAATAACAAAAGGCACGGGCGCTTAACGCCTGTGGATGAACTCATCAAAAAACAAAACCGATGGTTATAACAGATATCACTTTGGTATAATACCCGGCAATAAATATTGCACATTGACCTTTGGAAAGAAACCATCGACATATTTCGGTTCCGTAGAGCGTTATCTTTGTGTCACAATATCAATGTGACGTTTGTCACTCGTTATTTAACTGCGGTGGAGTACAGATGCGTTCAATCAGAAATAAATAATATAGAGTTGTTAAAACCCCCAACTTCTAATAATTTAAAGTAATACTATTGCATTTCGAGGAAAAAGAGGTAACCTTTACAAAACAGTCACGCGAAACTATCTTCACTGCTTTAAAATATTTTGTAACCAATAGTGACAGATTAAAAAAAATTAGAATGAAAATGTAGGTAATTATTTTAAGAAGGTTTAAGAGCGAGTTGCAAATGCGACTGAAATTTCAAGAAGAACTTTGAACAATATACTTAACGAATTTGTCAGGTCTCCGAAAAAAGGTAGACCCAAAAAAGGTGGACCCATAATCAAAATCGACTAAAGTTTAACTTGTCGTTTAATTATGGACGATTTTGATTATGATGCTATTCGAAGAATGGTGTACGATTTTCACTTACGATTTAATGAACTGCCGACTGTAAAATGATTAAAAGCTAAATTATCTGAGGCTATTAATTACAATTGGTCTGAAAAGACGTTGATAAAAATACTTCATGAGTTTGTATTTCGATTCACTAAAATTAAAAACAATCGAAAACTTCTTATGGAAAAGCACGATAGAATTCTCAAACGAATTGAATACTTCAACAATATATGCAAATTTTGAAGAAAAAAGTAGATAAACATGATCTTTTTATTTTATTTTTCTACAACTTAAAGACAGCACTTGTAGGAAAAAAATTATGTATTTAAATAAATTCAATTACACAGAAAATTATAATTGTTTTACAGCTCCTAATACATACCGAACTGACAGATTTTCGTGCGAATAAAATAACGCTCTACGAAGGCGAAATTAGCCGACGGTTTCTTTCCAAAGGTCGATGTGCCATATTGATTGCCGGATACTATAATTAAATAGGCATCTCAGGAACGTCGTCATCATTTGGAGAACGTTCCGTCAAGTACGGGAACGTTCCCGAAATGACCGTTCCTGAATTGACTTTTTCAAATAAACTCGCTTTTTTTAGACGGCAGCCATCTTTGACCTCATATTTGACTTGGTTGATGTAAAATACTTGAGATTACTGTTCGTTATAAGCACTATAAAACGTATTTTTTTAATATTCCGAATTAAAAAACGCATTCCCGGTATGATGACTTATTGATGTACGCTCTGTAAATACTAAATAGAAAAGTACTTACCACTTATTTTTAATTATTTTAGCTAGAAAATTTCTTGACAGCCGCTTTGTTTACATCTTCCTCTGTACTGTACTAGAGACATCTACAGGCCACGTCCAGAAACATATTTTTTTCAGGCAATCAAAACTGCGTTCACTGAATTGACGCTCACATTGTCGGACATAACATTTTGACTTGATTTTCTTTAGTTTTATTTTGTATTATAATAATGCATATAATTACGTGATATTAGATAATATTGAAGGCCAATAAGTAAGAAGAACCGTTAAATTAACTTTATTTTATGTATGTTTCCGGTGTTAGTTTCTAAAGATTGTTACTTAGGACGCGTTCTCGAAATGATTTTTGCCGTTATTTCTCCAAATAATTATGAATCTGTTTTACTTTTGAAGTATAATATATTAAGTATAGTCAATATGAACCCTGTTAAGTATTTACATATGATAATTTATTTAAAAAAAACTAAACTTAGGCATTTATTTGCTAGCAAAGCTGATTTTCCACCTTGGTGATTTTGACCTAGGCATGTCCTATTAGCCAGTATATTTTATTGTATATATTTTTAACATTAATTGTATAGACTTTTTTTATGAAACAGCTTAAATCTTTTTTTAATTACAGGGTCTAAGAAATGATTTTCAAGAAGCTATGGATAAAGTAGATCAAGCTTATCTCAATGAAATTTTAGCATTAGGAACACATGTGAGTATTAAAGCAAAATATTTTGTTTGTTATATTTATATTTTATATGTATTTTGTGATTTCTCTATAATTTTTTATATGATGTCTAGTAGCTATCATGTACTAGTGCAGTTTTGGAGGTCCTAGGTATTAGTCCCTGATTGGGCAATTGGGAAGTATCTAATTGTCCAGCCTCAAAATAATTCCTGCACAGAATAAGCCTAATGTCAAAAAGAATGACTGCACTGCGGCTCCGGCTGAAATCAGCTAGGAGGACATTTTACTACATTTATAAATTGATATTTATGTCGTAAAAATTGTATAATCACATTTTATCTTGTATTTTTTATTTAATTACATATGCATTTTTTAATTTTGTAGAATAAGTCCAACTTCTTGTAGGTGGTAGTATGATGTGAGATAAGACATAAGTTTACCATATAAATAATATATTCTTGTTTATTTTTAATTAATACCACAAAAGACTTAAACTGTAATCATGTCATGAAAGGATATACAATAATAAAATAATGAGTGAATAACTAAGACTTTCTCACAAATTGTTCACTATTATTCTTAATCATTGTTTTTGACTTGATATTTAATGATTGTTATTTTAGAATGATAATGAAAAATCGCAAAATGAAGATGATTTAGATGACTCAGTGACATATGAATCAATACAAGAAATGGCTAAAACTATGGGACAAGGTGACAGAAATCATGACATGAATGTTATTATGACATTATTACAAGTAAGTATGACCTCAAAAGTTTATTTCATTATCATCATCATCATGAAATAAACTTTTGAAATGAACCATGAAATGAATGATATTTAATATAATACTAACTAAATGTTTTAATATACAGTATTTTATTAAATAGTTATCTTTGTCCTACCAATTTCTCTATGTTAATTGATTTAATTCAAGCCTCCACTTTATTTTATCTAAAATAAAAAAAAACTGTAAAAATTTTGTCAAATTTTAATTTACTATTATTAGATAAAACTCAGTATTATTTTTAATAAAAAAACAAAAACTGACTTCAAAGCTAAACAAATCTAAACTGAAAAGTAGAAAATAATACTTTTAAGAATTTTATTTTGGAGTTGGTGCCAGCTAGAACTGACAGATTAATCTTGCTTTTGCTATGGACTTTAGAACGGTATTTTGATCATGTTTACAAATTGATAGATTAATCAAAGTCCTTTTTGGAAATCGGTTGAAAATAAAGTACTTTTGTTTCAGTTCCTTTTAAAGCTATGGGGGCAACAACTAAATTCAGCAAATGCTTCAGAAAAAACTGCAATCAAACACAAAATGACAAGAGCTACATACACACAAACACAAGTATACCTGAAACCATTAATGAGGAAATTAAAAAAAAAGAACCTGCCAGAAGACATTTGTGACAGTCTCATGGAAATAACAAAACATTTATTAGAAAGAAATTATATTATGGTCAGTAAACAATTAAATTCTACTGGTATTCCTATATAAGTACCCGTCCACACGGCGCTTTGCGTTATGTTGCGTCGTCGAAACGCAAATATTTTACATGGGCGCTGCGCCACCGCAGCGTTACTACGACGCAATTACAACGTTCCGTCGCGCAGCGCAAACACCTGAGCGCTGTCGTTCCGGCGCGGCGTCGCAATGAGTACACCCCCACCCGCTTTTTCTCGGGGGCTGCAGTTGCGTCGGGTGTGCGTTGCGTCGACGCAACGCACCGTGTGAACACTACGGTTATTAGTATGTAAAATAACGCAGCGATAGTGCTACGTCAACACAACGTTGACGCAACGCGCCATGTGGACCGGCGCTAAACATGTACAAAATATGTAAACATTTTATGTACATAATGTTTCTTTATTTGATTGATATTTTTTAATATTTTTATTTTAAGAAATAATAATCAGCTTTCTCTATTCTTACGTGACAATTAATTTTTGTGTTACATTATTTTTTCAAAATTCTAATTTCGCGAAAATTGGATTTAAATTTTAAAGTTTGTGCATGTATAAAATGGCTGTCAAGTATTGTGATCGAACTATTACAGCTATGCGTTAAGTCCGCTGTTTGCGGGGTCTCTTAGTGCTTATAGTCATAAGTATGGCAGTTTTAAGATTAAAACTTTTTAAACACCCATAACATCGACATCTATGCATAAAACAGTGAAACTTCTAATTTGCGACATATCACCTTAATATCCTTTTCCGTCTGTGCATCACCTTCATCTTTTTCCAATTATTTTTAGATACATTAAGTATTTTAATTACAGGCAAGTGACGCATATCTGCAGATGGCTATAGGTAATGCCCCATGGCCTATTGGAGTCACCATGGTAGGTATACACGCACGTACTGGCCGGGAGAAGATTTTCTCGAAAAATGTTGCCCACGTAATGAATGACGAAACTCAAAGAAAATATATACAAGCATTGAAAAGACTCATGACAAAATGCCAAGAATACTTTCCTACTGACCCTTCTCGATGTGTAGAATACAGTACAACTCGATAAATATATAATTATGTTAAACACACATGCTTTTTACTTAGCCCACTGTTCACTGTCTAAATTATCTTTATCCGTAATTAATATAGCAGATTTTTTTGTATGCCACTTTTTTCTGCATATATTTAATAATTACTGAATAATCTTTACGTCGGATTCCCATAATTAGTACTTTTAGCATTGTTTTTGTTTAACAGTCGATCAAGCAATATTCCCAGATTAACTTTGAATTCATATGTTGCATCCTTATTTCTCCAATTACACTTTGATTTATTTTCTGTTCCTTTTGCTTGATACTTGTAGTTTGACTTTGATTGATGTGTATAATTATTGGTTTAGTTAAAACAATAAACAGTAGCAGTCTTTCTAAACCGTGATTAATATCCTCTGATTTAACCCCAAATAATAAAAATCTTTGATTAGAAGCCTGTAATTGTGTTTCGATTCGAGAACTACCTGAAAGTGATTATGAATATTTATAATCAATAGTTTGCACACATTTTCGATTTTGATATGGTAATTAAATGGTATTTATGAAATACGAAATAAATTCGAGTAATGTGTTGAGGGTTTAGTACGCTTGCATTACATGGGATAAAAATTAAAAAGAGATAGAATAATATTCTATTTCAGTTGCACAGCATCCCAGTCTATCCTCACGCTACGGCCGTAAATGGAAACTATGGTCACCTTAAGCCGACGTACCTCACTCCTGTTGATGCTAGACCTTTCTAGACCGTGATCTGTAGTCTACTGCTTGGAATGTTCCGATACCACCAAAGTATCGATACCTACTTATATTAGTAGTACCACTGACCTCTATAATACCACTGGACTGGCTGTTGTCAACGTGCTTTTGTGGCTGCTTGATATTCGCCATTTTGGCGCTGTCGGACGTAGCGAGAGTTTGTGGTACTAAAACTAATGATGTCGATATCAGCGAGCAAATATCGATAACTTTTAATTATAAGTTTTTACAATCAATAAAACTTGCAAATAAAGATTTTTATTTTTATTAATCAATAACCGTATCATCATAATTACTACTTATGTTATATTAACAACGAAAATGCAAAACACTCACAGTAAACAAGCACTTCTCGCTGTCATTTGCAATATACGTCAAAATTAGTTCTCGGGACTCTTACTAGTGGCGCTTCAAATGGACACAAAAAATTGCTGTCAAACGCTTGGAACAGCCTGTCCAGTGGTATTATAGAGGTCAGTGCCTCCTAATATACTCTATGGTGCCTCCTTATGATCTGATGTGTGTGTTTGATTTCTTTATCATCCAATGGTGGATGATAATGACGACAAGGAGGATATAAATAATAATGATTAATAAATATTTTTATTTATTTATTTATTCATTCAAGAAATTGTTGTGATAATCTGCTTTTTTATTTAGGTAAAAATATAGACATTCTAGATAGTGAGCATTGAATGCACAAAACAAAAACTATTTACAATAAATAAATATATAAAAATAATTCAAAGCAAAAAAGGTTACAAAACCGTAAATTCCACCCACACCACCTCGATGTCCAGCGTTCCACAACAGTGCGATTCCTTAGGCATTTTCTGCCTCGCACAACCACTCTGTGGAACCAGCTGTCGCCGGCGGTCTTTCCGAACCGTGACGACCTGGCAACCTTCAAGAAGAGAGCGTATTCTTTCTTGAAAGGCCGGCAACGCATTTGCAAGCCCTGTGGTGTTGCTGCAACACCACAGGGCTTGCAAATGCGTATTACTTATGCGTATGCGTATACTCGATTTTTGTATCGATCCGAATCGAAACCTAATGAATCGATTCTCAAAAAAATCGAGATCTAAAAGATCGATCTCTCAAAAATCGATCTCGATTTTTTTTAATACTTAAAATATAAAATTTATTATAAGTATTTTAAGTTTAATAATACAGACTAGGCTTTATGTTTGAATTTTAGTTTTAGGCAGTATATTTTCAATAAGTACAAATGCAAACGCTTTTTTTTATTTCTTTTATGTATTAAAAAGAAGTAAAGGAAATTAAGCGCACAGCCAATAGCCATCTCCCTAAAAAACCTTCATAATATCAAAATTATTCTTTAACGTCATTATTTAATGTTCCGTTGATCTCTGATTGGTTAATATTTATTATTTTGTTTTCATTATTACGAGTAGTAAAACGATAGTATAGATAAGATTTATTATAAAAAAGTAACTAATTCCTAATAAAATGAAAACAGAAATGATACAATACATGAACATTGAATAAACACATAATACAACATTATGTTCTTGAAAGATTCCATAAACAATTTTTTCAAGAAAAAATTTTCTTCTCACGCGCGGAAAACAATCTCATTGATTATGCTTAAAAATTGATGCTTCATAAAAAAATTAAAAACACTAAAACTGCATCTACACTACATTACACTCTTGTTTACAGCAGGTAACAGTCTAGAGCGACAACAGTCTCACCTAGGGCGAGAACCGTTTAAGTTTTGCTTGCGGTCATTTTTTAAATTCCAACCATGGGTTATGGTAAATAGTAAATACATTATTCACCCATGATATGAAAGTTCAATGTTATATTTATATTTTTAAATTTGCGGCTGAGCTGATAACAATTTTTATTTTAATTCTTTTATATTTCGATAAATAATTGCAATTTATATCAGCAAATTAATTATTCTAAAATTAATTATAGTTTACCCTTGTCATCATTCATTTAATATTAGTTTGATCATAAGTACCAGTGCCGGATAATTCGTGTAAACTTTTTTTTTTACTACTTATTCTTACTTACTAACTTATTTATATTTTATTATTGTTTAAAGCATAAAATATCGAATGTCGATTCTCGAGGGTAAAGTATCGATTCACTGGATCGATTCAGTACGACATATCGATTTAAAAAGATCGATTTTGTGACCCAAAAAATCGATTTTCCGATTAATCGATCTCAGATCGCCATCCCTAGTGTTGCAGATGTCCATGGGCGGCGGTGATCACCAAATATGTTCCTTGGTGATCACTTTCCATCAGGTGAGCCTCCTGCCCGTTTGCCCCCTTTGTCCCATAAAAAAAAAAGGTTTATGATATATGAATTGTCAAAGAATGGCAGCTGTGAGCTGTCAGAATTCCGTAGAATTAGAAATCGTATAGTGCTGACTGATCGTAGTTGTTTTTTTATTTGGAATTTTAAAACATTTTTTTTAATACAGCAATTTAAAGCCAATATCAAGAGAATTGAATTGAATTATAGCTACTCATCAATCAAAATCATTTAAGAAATCATACTAGAAAATGATTTGTAAATGTGGTTAATTGCAAAATGTAATTTTCATACTTAATAAAAACATCAATTATAACATGATTGAAGAATATATAACATTATTCCACTTAGACGATTGTGTTAATATACTTTCAGAACCAGATATTCTAGGTTACTATAGTATTAAGATAGAGTAAGTTATTTGTCACTATAATATTATATTTTGTTTATTTATTATTAAATCTATTTTATAATATAGATGTGTTTCTGTTTACTTCTAGTTTCTTAAAACTCTTTGAAACATATCCTGATGTTGGAGATCAAGTTTTATGTAGTCCAGTTAATACTTTACCAGCTTGTAATAAGGATATTATAAAAGTACAGCAAAATATTTTAGAGAAAGATGAATACAAGCCGCTTGTTAAAAAACTACCATTTACTTATTTAAAAAGGAATGTTCACGCTAGGTTCTTTGGGCTTCCAGTTTGTCCTGAATTGCATAGGAATATATTTCCTAAAAATGTGGATTTGGGATGCTTTTTGAAAGTAACAGGTAGAACTCTCTTATTAATTGTATTTTAATGATATTATGAAACCAAAGTCATTTCATAATTCATTTCTGTTATAATAACATTTTGTAAATCTTGTAGCAACTGTTGTCCGTGTCACACAATCAAAGATGTTAGAATATCAAAGAAAGTATGTTTGTATGAAATGTAAATTTGAAAACTGTGTTGAAGCTGATTTCGAAAATAGATACATATTAAAAGCTCCATCAAAATGTGGCAATACAGAATCAAGATGTAGATGTTCAACTTTTACCCAAGTCAGCCTAGTTTCTAGAGAGTATTGTAAGGATTATCAGGAAATTAAGATACAGGTAATTGATACATTATTTAAACTTACAAAACAATATTATTCAACTTAAATTATGTATTATAATTTAAAATTAATCACATGGCTTAGAATTTACTTTAACAACTATTGTTGTAGCTAAAAACCTTTTGTCAAAAATAACATACAATTCAACTGAATATTTTCATATTAAACTTAATACATAAAAAGATTTTTTTTGGATATACATAATATGTACATAGAATTTTAACAATCATAAATAGTTATTATTAACAGTAAGTACAGAAGTTATGTCTTTTTTGTATTCTAAAAGGAACAAGTAAATAAACTAAGTATTGGCACAATACCAGGATCAATGTGGGTTGTATTAGAAGATGATCTAGTTGACTGTTGTAAGCCAGGAGATGATGTTATCATTTGGTGAGTTAACTACATTATTTAAATCAATGTTTTCATATTATGCTGTTTTTGAATACTATTCCATGAATTTGAGAAAGTATAAATTGAAATGCTATTTTTCATAAATGTTTATGAATGCTGACAGCTCATTTAGACTCTCGCCTCGAAGCTCGTATCGCACCTCGCCTCGCAGCTCGTGTGATTTTTGCGAGATATTGTGTGTCTGTTCACACTCTCGCGAGGCGTTCAGTTCACTTTAAGCCAGCAATGATGGAAGACGTTGAATTATTAGCAGCATCCAATATTTCATTACTTAGTTTTTACAACTACGTGGCTTATTTACAAATGAGAGCGCGAGTGTAAGCACGACGTTCGCGTCGGTCGCGAGGCCATTTGACTCGTGCCTAAAAAACTGCCCTCGACGCGAGCGCTGCGAGGAACGGGACGAGCTGCGAGGCGAGTCGCAAACACACCATTCACACACTCGACTCGTGCCTCGCCTCGCGGCTTGTCTCGTCACTCGCGCGAGAGTGTAAACCTAGGGTGACAATACATGTGTTTTGACAGTGCTCACTTTTGCAACACAGGTCTCCTACACATTTTTGCATTGTGTGCATAGATCCTTATAAACAGATTTTATTAATATTAAGATTTTTGTGTTTCTTTGTTTTTTAGTATCAAACATTAATATCTATCAGTAGGTATTTACTGTAAATTGTATCCTGCTTTTTCCTCTACTTACCAGATCTAATAGAAATCTGAAAATATATTTTTATTTAAAATGTCAAATATTTGTATAATCTTAGAAAGTATTATTATATAAATGTCTTTACAATTTAATGCATTTCAGTGGCTCAGTACGCCGCCGATGGCGCCCTTCATACCAGAATCGAAAAAGCGAAGTAGAATTAGTTCTACAAGCCAATTTTATAGAAGTAATAAATGCTCAAAGATCTCAAGTGATAGCAATGGCGCCAGATGTGAAGGACTGTTTTGATGAATTTTGGACGAAATATGAACAATGTCCTTTGAAAGGAAGAGATCAAATTTTAGCATCAGTTTGCCCTCAGGTTTGATGATTAATTTCTTTATATTGTTTTTTTTCTAGTTGTCCAGAAATGTTTGTTAAAAATAGATGGCAAATAGAAAACAATGGAACTATAATTTTCTGGTCTTGAATCCTAAAAAAGGTTTGAATAAGTGATTTCCATGTTTTTAAACATTAAAAGATTGAGTTCTGTTGGTAGATAAGGACATTTTTTTTATTTACTTACAAATTTTGCATTAACAAAGGTTTTAGTATATAATTTGTAAATTTTTTGTTGTGTTTTTTGACGAGTCCGTTCGAAGCGAGGGCGAGTCACTAGTAGTATATATATAAAAGTGTAATTTTTAACATTTTCTTCAATATTAATTGTTCTAGGTGTATGGCCTGTATTTGGTTAAGTTGGCAGTTCTATTGACAGTTATAACAGGATCAAATCACATGGCGGATAGTGACAAGAAAACAAAAGATGATCACAACACTCATGTTAGAGGGCAGTGCCATTTGTTACTGGTTGGAGATCCAGGTTAAAAAATCCGTTCTAATATAATTTTTGAACTTAAGATGCCCAATATCTTAGGGATGTTTTTATATCATTATACATTTCCATTCCATTCTAAATAGAATAGAAGTAGATAGACTATATAATATATCATATGCATAAGTATGATTTATTATGATTTGTATTTTAACGATTTTTTCCATGGAAATGACGTCATGAGTTCCTCGAGTAACCAAAGTCAATCTCCAGTCCTACAACAATTTCTATACAAAAAATAACGCCAATCAAAGCAAACAAACACACTTCCACATTTCTAAATTATAAATATCATGGATTTTTCAGGTACAGGGAAGTCCCAGCTACTGAAAGCTAGTGCGGAGTTGACACCGCGCTCGGTGTTCACGTCCGGCGCCGGCAGCACCCGCGCCGGCCTCACGTGTGCTGCTCTACGGGTAAATACTTATATTTACATATATTTTATTTATTTATTTATTTATTCATGGATAACCAACAAAAGATACATTAATTATCTTATTACATACTTCTAATATTACAATCTGGTAAATGTTCTTTTTATTACAGGTTATCACACCATGCAATGTCACATCAATTAAAATATATACATATAACAGTTAATATAATTAAAAAAATACAAAGTCAAAAATTAAAAAAAATGGGTAGTAAAAAAAAATATTCAACTACTATATAGTAAAAATACCTAGTAAAAATAGAATTTAATCTCGCACTAAATTTCCGATCTAATATTTTTCTTTAATAAGGTTTAGGGCGCAAAAGTTATTAAAACCATTATTGTAGAGAATAAAATATCGCATCTTTTATTTTACATAATCTTTTTTATGAAACTCCGTTTACGATTTATGGCCCATTTAATGAACCGGTTTTTCTGCGTCGGCCGACAACTCTCACCGATACCGATTAATCAATAAAATGCATGTTCAATAAATCGTAAACGGTAAGTTTTACAAAAAAGCTTACAGTAAATAAAAGGTGCGATATTTATTCTCTACAATAGGTTTCAATAACTGTTGCTCTAAAGTGCATAGTTTCCGAGATATAGGCCAAAAACTTTGTTTCAAGATTATGCTTGGAGCTCCACCTGAATCTATCTATGTTTAGTGAGTGACTCTATACTTTAAAACTAAAATCTTGGATCAGAAATTTAGTGCGAGATTGACCTTTATTGGTTAACCGGCTTTTTTCACTGTACTATTATATTTACTTATTATTTATATTTATCGACTCACCCTTGGTTTGTCCATTTAACAATTTATTTGTTATAAATTGGTTAATAGTTTTGAAAAATGGACAACATTTTCATCTGTCTGTGACCGTATTACGAGAAAATTTGACTTATGAAATAATGACTGGTTAATAGCTTATACGGTTCGGTTTTTATGAGGGAAAATATCACATTTCTTAGGAATCTTTACTAAACATTAAAACATATCTAACGCCAAAACCGCAGGGCGACGGTGAGTCCCTAGTTAAATTAGAATCTCTATGCCCATTTAGAGGGTCGCGCCCGAATTAACTAACTCCTACTCTATATATAAACACTTGTTATAAGTCCTATGTAAGTTCGTTATAGTTTGTAAAAAGTAAGGTAGAAAAATCTAATCAGTAATTTTTTTCTCATTTATGTATAATATATCGATAAATATAATTTTAGGAAGAAGGCGAATGGCAGCTAGAAGCAGGTGCACTAGTTCTATCCGATGGCGGCGTTTGTTGCATCGACGAGATCTCACACCTGAGGGACCACGACAGGACTGCGATACACGAAGCAATGGAACAACAGACTATATCCGTTGCTAAAGTATGTATATCTATATACATATAATAAAATTCTATTGTTGAATCTGTACATTGAATATTGTTCACAAAATCTCCCATACAAAGGCCAAATCTATAATTTGTAGATTGTCTGTCTATCTGGTTATATGGACCTCAAAGGTTTTTTTACAAAATGTCGGTGTCTTTATTGTTTGGTTACGACGATGAAAAGTATATAATAATAAAATAATGATTAGCCTTTTTATGCTGAATAAACAAAAATGGCAGTTTAATTTATTTTTAATTAATGATTATTTCGCCAATGAATGCCCCCAGCATAACAAACTGAAGTAAACTTGTTTTCAAATATATTTAATGTAATTTTCGTAAAATGGTTATTTTTATTTCCAGGCAGGTATAGTGTGTAAATTGAACACTAGGTGCGCTGTCATCGCCGCGTGTAACCCCAAAGGCCACTACCAGACCGACCAACCGCTAAGTGTCAATGTGTCTCTGGGAACACCCTTGTTAAGTAGGTAAAAGATCTTATTAATATGTTTTTTAATTTAATTTATTATTTACTTTTTTATTCATTGACTAGACTAGATATCAATAATTGACAAAAATAATCAAATTTTTGACCAAAAAGGTTTCTCTAAAGTACTTTAAACCTTTTTATTTAATTACAATTATTTTAAAAAAGATTTTTTTTTACTTTTTAGCTAGACATGTAAATTTGTTATGTATAGGAGTTAACTGGAACAAACAGACTTAATTTATATTTAGTTAATAATAATATCTGGTGTAGGTTTGTTCAGATATTCTTGATTTTTTTTCAGATTTGACCTAATCTTTATTTTGTTGGATTCCAAAAATAAATCATGGGATAAATTAGTTGCATCATATATATTATTTGGTGGTTCCAACGAAATGGAATCGAAAAAGAAATGGAGTCTCGAAAAATTACAGGTGGGATACATTTTTTGTCAAACAAAACAATATTTTGCTTCATTTGAATTTCGTTTTTACATACAAATCAAAAAATAATTGTTGTATAAAAAAACAATTTTTTTAGTTCTTAAAATAATGTATACTATTAATAAATGAAAAGTATCTTCTTTCAGATGTATATAAGTTTAATAGGATCAAGACCAACAAAAATGACGAAATCAGCGAACACAATAATACAGTGTTACTACATGATGCAAAGGAAATCGGAGTATAGAGATCCTTCTAGAACCACTGTTAGAATGCTAGACAGTTTAATAAGGTAATAACTTATGTATCATACGTATTTGCCATATTTGTTACTCAATTATGCCATAAACAATGAACAGATATGGATGAAATTTGGCTAAGAAATAGATTAAAGTCTGGAATAGCACATGGGTCACTTTTTATTTCGAATTATGGTTTCCGTGGTATAGATTTTTCTGTTTCTCACTAGGAACGAACTTGAGCGAAGCAACGGTGAGTAGCTTGTTGCTGAGAAACTAAATTAATTAAAATTATATTGATTTCTGACAGTTCAATATTTTTATTGAAATTATAATAGCGGTTATGAAGCCTATTCGCGAATTGAAGTGGTCGCCAAAGTTTTTAAGTTTATAATATCAGTAGACTTGGCATTAATAATATTAAATATATAATACAGAAATAAATTATTTTACAGATTATCACAAGCACATTGTCGTCTCATGTACAGGAATACCATCTTGCCCATAGACGCTATAATAGCAATTTCATTAGTCGATCTTTCAATGCAAGACTGTACTTTAGAAGACACAGCAGACGCATTACACTCGACATTTCAAAAATATCCTGATTTTGAATATCTTTGTACTGCAAAAAAACTATTAATTAGAATGAGTCTGTACGATATATGGAAAGAAGAATTGTTATACTATGGAAAATTATTGCAAGTTGATCATAAAAGCTTAGAAAATGATATAGAGAATAGCAACTCTAAACTATTTGCAAAATACGACGACGTTACAGATGAGAACATACCTTTATCCGCATCTTTGGTAACAAGTTCTTATTTCAATAAGAAAAATAATAGACATCCCAAAGATGACGAGAAATCAAATAACGGTATTAACGTTAAATTAGCAGCTACTTTAAAAAAACACGCGACCCTGAATAAAATTCAAAAAGATCCACCTATTAGTAATAAAAGGAAATATATAAAACGTAAACGCAAAGAAGTTATCATTGATACCAGTAAATTTTCAAATAATAAAGAAAAGGGCAAGAAAAAGTCAAAGAAATTAAAAATCGATTTTAATATATCTCACAGTGACGATGATTCATTGAATAGTTCTAATCACGTTTCTATTTTAAGCAAAGATGTAGAAAAGGATAAAATTAATTTTAATGAAGAAGATGACTCAAGTAGCGATTCTGAAGTAAGTAATGGTGCACTAGAAAACGTAAAAACACTGGTAGATGACAAAAACAAAAGTAACACAGATAATAAAGAAAATAATTCTAAAACGAAAAATATTGACAGTGACATTAATAAAGAAAATAATTTTCAAAAAAAGAAAATTAAACAAAGTAAAGTTAAAAATAAATCGCCAGTACCTGTTGCCATAAGTGAGAATTCAAAAAGATTAAGCAAAATAGAGACCACTAGTACTAGTAAAAACAAAAAGAAAGTTAAAATAATGGACCAAGAATCAGGTGATAATGGTTCTAATGAGGAATGTGGTACCATAGACATGCTTAAGGGTGTTCCGAGTGTAAACGATGATTTAATGAAGATTGGAATTGATTTTAAAATCCATAGCGATGATTCTAATATCGATTTTGATTTACCTGCAAACATATCTAGTGAAGAGTCAAAACAAACTAAAATTATGAATAAAGAAAAGTTAAATACAACTGCAAATAAATTGAAGCAATTTGAATTTTCAGCAAATCATGATTTAGATAAATTTTACAAAGAAATCCCTCAGAATAATATTGCAAAGTTAAACAAAAAAGCTAGAACCCAGAGTAATTCTTCTATACAGAGGAAATCTGCATCTAGCTCGCAAATATCTATGTTTGAGAGTTCCGACTGTGATATAGATTTAGATATTTAACTACAATAAAGAAAATTATTTTTATATTTATTGTTTTTTTATGACACAAATACTAAAGTTTATACACTGTATTACAGATACTATCTACTTTGATAAAAAATATTACAGTTATTTTATTTTGCCATATAAAAAGAAGGAAACTTGCTAAAATATTCGATGTTTAAAAATATGCATAAATAAAAGGTTGTTTATATTTTGATTGATTTATTGTGATCTAAGATTTTTTAAATCAGATAATCGATTTTATTGGTGTAGAAGTAGAAAATGTAACCGTAGGTATAAAAAAATTGTCTATGACACTCATTAATTTGGTTTGACCTTGAGTGAAGCAAGGGTAATAATCTATTTCTATTTATTTATAAAAATAAAACAATTGTAAATACTTTAAAAAAATTCTACTTATAAATTATTTGGTAATTCACTTTTATTTATTTATTACAGTACTTTTATTGATCTTCACTTGAAGTAGATGGTTTGTATGGGTCTTCTTCATAATTTTCTATTAGTAATGTCTTAAATCTTCTTGCAGTTATATAAATACTCTCTTCTTTTGCTGCTATATTTAATATTTCAACTCTTGAAATGTATAAATGTTCTGGGTTTTTAGGACTGACACTTTTTATTACGTCTATTTCATACTCTATTCTTACCTATAAAAATATTATTACCAATCATTAATGTTCTACTCTATGACATATTCAAAAGACTTTTAAAAACTATTTCACTAAGGATGAATTATTATTTTTTAAAGTCATTTTTAATTAATCATATTAAAAAAATATGAGAATGCAAATAATGACATTGTAGAAAGTTGAAACAATATTTAGGTAATTCAAAGTTATTTTTTTTATTATACAATGTTAAGAAATTTGTATCAAATCAACATTTTAAAATTATGGGCATGTTGCAAAACCCCTAGTGAAAATTTGTTTGTTATGATTATAAAAAATAAGAATAAAAAGATAAAATGATATACTTACTGGTGAACTCTTTTTCAAAATCTTCTTGCCATTAACTCTGATCTTACTTTCATAGAAAAGTTTTTCTATTTTGCTGAAAAAACAAAAATATATATTCTATAATTAATAATTACAATAAATGGTTAACTTTTAGGTAACCCTTAGCAAGGATATAGGTTAAATATAATTTTGTCATATCTTTACAATAATTAATAAATATTAATTTTTTAAACATTTAATCAGTAATCTTACGTAAGTATTTAATAATACTGTAGGTACTTACTTCCTCGCTACTCCTAAAGCAGATTTTAATATAGCATCAGTTCTCAGTGAGGTAGTGTTAAATTTGATAACTTTAGAATCTCTTGATAAAGAGGCATCATCATCAAAAATGTTGTCTTCATCATCCGACTCTGCATCTGCTTGCTATAATATAGGTTATTTAATGGAAACATTTTAAATTAAATCAATTCAATTCTCTTGTTAATGGCTTCGAAGCGTGTCAATTGAGCACAGATTACTTCGCCAGTGTCACGTAGAATGGAGAAGACACGAAGGAGATTGGTCAGTAACATAGAGTCAATAAGTATATTTAAATTATAATTGTATAAGGGCATTTAATGATAAGTTCTTTGAGTTTTCTACAAACCTTAGACTTGTAACGAATTGCATTATAAGATAAATTCAGTGGTGTTAAATTTGCGATTGAATAACTTTCGTTAACACTTTGGATGTAATAACAACAAGCCGGTAGTGATTGAATTTTTAGTTTTTTTGTAAAGCCACGTAATAAACATTGAGCAACATTATTTCGCCTCCATATAACATTCATATTTGGTTATTTGCTATTGCTACGGAATAAAATAATTACTTTTTCAAGTAATCAGCTGTTGCCTTACTTTGAAGTTTGAAGTTGACAAATGACAATTGACAATTGACATAATCAACGATTTGACATTAAACATATTTTTTTTTTTTTTGGGATTTTTTGACCTGGTAATTACAACCTTTAGGTCAACTCTTATTTATTCGTTAAGGCCTTATTACACCTTCCTAAATTTAGTCGTCCTAATTAGGATTTAGGAAAGGAAAGCAAAATGATGTTTCTGATTACACTATCCTAAATTTAGTAACCATAGACGAATTTACAGATTAAGTATAAGTTTCTACGAGTGCAACCATAGAGTATATTACTATATTATATAACGTTTTCATTAACTATAATAATAATTTTTATCGATTTTATTCCAAACATATGTTTTTATCGTTTTTATTCAAAAGATATGGCATATCTTTATATAATTGAATAATATTAATTAGGATCTCTCTTTCCTTTGCCATTAAACTCGTTGCACTTTAACAAAATAACATTTAATTTTTAAAAAATTTTAATAATATGTGCACACGCACTACGCAGTCGTCACGTTTATTATAACAATAATAAATGTACTCTCTTTGGAGTCCAGAACAAAAATCATAGAAATAATAAACCAAAAATACTTGCTGTCCACAGATTATTAAGGTCGACGGAATTTAGCAACCATACTTCTTCCTAATTAGGTTAGCTTTTTAGGATCCTAACTTGCTAAATGCGATTACACTTTCCTGAATTTAGTAACTAAATCATTTAGAACACTAAATTTAGGAAGGTGTAATAAGCCCTTAATTCGTATACGTAATAATATGTCTATGAGCACATCCCATTAAATTGTTTTAATTGTATTCTTTATGTATTTGTAGATGTGCTTATAAGTAAGTTCGTCTTGTAACAATTGTTTTAATGGCGGCGGGCGGGACAATAAATCACACTTATTTTCAACATCACTGAGTTCACTGGCCAACACTAGTCTGTCATTCAAAAATTTTTGACAATCAAAGATAACATGCTCCACAGTTCCATCTCTTGAATTACAATGAGAACAGGTTCCATTCGCAATAATGCCGAGTCGAGCAAGGTGTGACGGTGTAGTATTATGACCGAAACGCAGTCTATTTATGATAGTAATAAAGTCTCGAGAAGCATCTGGCATACGATGATACCAAGGTCTTGCAGGTAAGCTTTCTTGTATGCTTCCATACCATTTTCCTTTCGTATCTTGATCTTTCTTCCACATTTCTAACCACATCTTTTGAATATTTTGGTCAATACATTGCAAGTAATCGGACATAGGAACATTCATTGTATTTCTAACGTCAACAGCATTAACTCCTTCATATGCAGTTTTATCAGCCATTTCATTGCCAGAGATACCTTTGTGGGAAGGCACCCATAGAAAGAAAATTTGGATATTTTTACTGTGGTATTGGTGAATTATTTGCTTAATGAAGTAAAGGATATAATTAGACTTGTATTTGACTGTGAGGGTAGTTAAAGCTGTTATCAAACTTAAGGAATCAGAAATTATTAAAAAACATGGTACTTACGTACTAATGATGACACACTTTTATTTTTTCTATAGATTTGTGTGAATGTGCTTATATCGTAAAATCTTAAATCGAAAATTAATAATAGGTTCATAAAGTTAATTTTAAGAATGTTTCTTTCTAGGTTGGTTAGGTTAGGTTAGATATATGACCACAATATCGCACGAGTCAAAAATTAATAATAGGTTCATAAGGTTAATTTTAACCCATCAACGGGCGCGGGGACAATATAGATTTATAACAATTGAAAATCTATTGTGTCTCATATGTTCGCCATTGACGGGTTAAGAATTTTAATTTTAATTTATTTTGTCTATGGCACTCGCCGGCCGCTGCCGCGGCACGCTCGCTGCGCTCGCTCGGCTCGTGCGATATTGTGGTCATATATCTAACCTAACCTAACCAACCTAGAAAGAAAGAGTCATAAAATTAACCTTATGAACCTATTATATGAAAACCCAAAGAAAATAGTTTTTTACGATATAAGCACATTAAAAATAAAAGCAAAATAAAAGTGTGTCATCATTAGTACGTAAGTACCAAAAACATTTATTGTTATTGATTTTGCGAATACGCATTAATGCCTGATACACTGCATATGCCTCTGCCGTAAATATAGAGCAGGGTTCATGCAGAATAAAACTTGAAGAAAATTTTGCTTGTGGATCATATAGAGCAGCATGTACATAATCACTTGTTTTGCTCCCATCAGTGTAGATAACATAGTACATTGTATTATCCTCCAAAAATTGAAGCATTTCCAAATTATTGTTTATTGTCTGTTGAACTACATTAATTGGATGTGAAATACACTGATAAGAGAAAGAGTAACATGGCCATGGAAACTGTTTTCTGATTTTAGAAAAATTATTGTCTATTTCCAGAAATATATCAGACAGTGTTGGAGAATTACCACATAGTAGACCGTGTGCTGTTGTTAATGGTCTTCTTGGGGATCTATCTATATAAGGTACAATTTTATTTATTATTTGAATGTTATTTGATGCTATTAGTTTGAGACAGAATCTTTCAGCAAGTAAAATTCGCCTCAAAATCAAAGGCATCACTTTTGTCTCAACTTCCATGGCCCTTATGGGAGTTGAGCACATAGCACCAGATATTATTCTTAAAGCCTTATTCTGCAATATGTCTAATTTATTTACATGAGAACTATTCATATAAGCGAGTGAGCTATAATCTAAGTGACTTCTTACAATACTTTTATACAATATTGACAATATTTTAGGATCTGCACCCCATGTTACACCACAAAGTGATCTGATAACATTTAGTCCTGTGTGAGCTTTTTTGGATATATATTTAATATGTTCTTCAAAAGTTAATTTTGGATCTAGTATTATTCCTAAAAATTTCTTTGAAGTGACTTTATTTATAATTTCATTATTGTAAATAACATTTGAGTTTGGGGTTTCATTGCCAAAAAACATAACACTACTTTTAGAGGGGTTAATTTTTAAATGTAAACAATCATTATAATATTGTAATAGTTGAAATAAGGATTTGTTCATGTTATCTATTGCAATCTCTAGGTTGTAATTACTGCTGTATAATACAATGTCATCAGCAAATTGTAAGATATTTACATTCCTATTATTTACATATTTACAAATTTCACTTGTGTATATATTGTACAGCAATGGAGATAGTGTGGCACCCTGCATTGTGCCTCTTGAGGCATATTTGGGTCCATATAAAATATTGTTATGTCTAGCATAGATTGTTCTATTGTTCAAAAAATTAAAAATCCACTTACATAAGTGCCCGGGCACACCTAACCTAGACATGATTTGAACTAGTATACCAGGATCAACACTGTCAAAAGCACTTTGGACATCTAGGAATACGCAAACAGTGTTTAATTTTCTATGTTTTGCATTTTTTAGGTCAGAGATTAAAGAGGTGAAACTGTCTGCACTACTACGCCCTCTACGGAAGCCATATTGTATATGTGGAATGAAACACTTTGATTCAACATACCAGTCAAGACGAACTTTCACCATATTTTCGAATATTTTACCAAGACATGATGACAAGGAAATTGGTCTATAAGAACTAGCAAACTCAGGAGATTTGTCGGGCTTAAGTATTGGGACAACACACTGTGTTTTCCATGACTGTGGAATACATTTATTAAGCCAAAGCAAATTGAGAATGTTAAGAAACAACTTTTGGGCAGATACATCTAAGTTTTTAATTACGATGTAAGGATAATCATCTAAGCCAGGAGTTGTATTTCGTCTAGAGTGCAAGCTTGTTAAAAATTCAGACCATGAAAAAGGATCCAGTAAAAATTTAGAATTTGGGTTATCATTGTTGGTTTCAAAAAGAATGTTCAGTTGATCTACTTCAATTAAGTTGCTATCTGATAATTTATTTAAGAGTGGAGATATAAACTCATTTGTATATGATTTATTCTTAGGTCTTATGCCTTTGAACATTTTTAATAAATTCCAAATTTTACTTATGTGAGTATTTCTATTAAAAGTGTTACACAAATTATTCCATCCTATTTTTTTCTGTTCTGAAATTGTTCTCTTTTTCTGGGCATCTTTTCTTTTGTAATTAATATAATTTTCAATAGTAGACTCTTTTCTATATAGTTTTAGTGCATTATATGAAGCAATAACACTTTGTTCACATATACTATTCCACCAGGGAGCTGGTGGTCTGCTTATGAAAGTGTTTGTTTTAGTGAGCTTTGGAATTGACATTTCTTTAAGAGTATCTAAATGAAAACAGAAATTATTATAGGTTGAAATAGGATCATGTGGTTGAAGTATCAAATCATTAAACATTGTTTTTGAAAGAGCTGTATATGTTTTCCAGTCAGCTTTTTTATATATGAACTTATCTACAGGGGAATTGAGATGATATTTATCTATATGTAATGAAATCTCTGTTATTGTTGGATAATGGTAACTTCCCATTGTATCATCATGTACAGACCATTCACATAGTGGTGCGAGGCTGCCACTTATAAAGCTTACATCTATGGCAGAAGCAGTTTGTCTAGGGCGATTTATAGTTGTAGGTCTACCATCATTTAAAATACACAAATCTAAGTCATCAATTAAATTAAATAAATCCTGACCTCTACTTTTCGTTGACAAACAACCAAATGCAATATGATGAGCATTAAAGTCACCACTCATAAATATGGGCTTTGGTAGATCATTAATAATGTAACGGAGTCTATTAATTCGTATCCGTCCACTTGAAGGTGGACAGTATACACAGAGAATTGTTAAACTACTATGTCCTGTTGATACAGATACAGCAACTGTTTGAATGTCTTCATAAAATCTGGTATTTAATATATTATACTTAAGGTGTGGTTTTATTAGTATTGCAACTCCATTATGTGTATTGTTTGAATTTTTATTGTATATATTATATCCTGGTATTTTAAAATTATTATCTTTGAACCATGTCTCATTAAGAAGGCAAATATCAATATTTTGTTGTTTTAAAAATTGGATTAATAAAGGTTTTTTACTATTTGCACTTTGAATGTTATACTGCGCAATACGTAACTTGGATTGTGTAGAACTAGGCCCTACACAATCCATTATGTTAAGTTTTTTAATAATGTATCTTTAATAGTTTTAATATTAGTCGGTGTACTATCATCTTTATTGCCTAATTCCACCAACGTCTGCACTAGGGCCATAAGTACATCGTTATTGGAAATTATTTGAGTTTTAAGGTCTTTAGAATTCACTATTTTAGCTTTATTTACATCTTGTACAGACTTATTTACAGGAATATTTATAGATTTATTTACAATAACATTACTATTTACAAGTTGTGATTTTGGTGGTGAGAGTGGAGGAAAATCTGTTTCATTGGTGATGACTTGTTTTGTAGAGGTGACACCTGCATAAGATATGTTGTTTTTCTTTTCAATGATCTTTTTTGCTTTAATAGGACATAATCTAGATATCGCAAGGTGAGGCCCACTGCAATTTATGCAGCTGATTTCTGTTGGTTTATCACATTCCTTATACATGTGTTCACCTCCGCAAATACTACATCTTTGTTTACCATTACAAATCCTTGCTGAATGATTAAATTTAAAACACCTATAGCACTGTAATAATGGTGGAATGTATTCAAAAACTCTATACGAGAATAGATCATATTGAACATTATCAGGTAGTACATTAGATAAAAAAGTAACGCTTACAGTCTGTAATGGAATGCGCTCTTGTCCTATTTTCTTTGTAAACCTTCTTATTGCCACTATTTCATAAATTGAAGAAAGTCTTGTATAGAGTTCTTTGTTAGATATATTCGTTGGAACAAATCTAATGATGCCGGTTTTTTCAATTTGCGCTGCCGGTATGAATGCCTTCATGTTATATTTTGTGAGGAAAGTAGTGTTATTAATAAAGTTATTGGCCGTATTATATTGCTTGAAAATAACTGCTATTTTATTGGCATTCACCCTCTGAATACCCGTCACACCTTTTATGTCCATTGAGAAAAGATGATTTAAGTATATAGGGCTCTTGTTACCCAATCTATCATCGTTTATGGATTCTACATACACTTTAAAGTCTGTGTTGGTTGAGTTTTCCGGATATAGTCGTTTATAATTCGGTTTGTAATAGGGCAGATACGCATCTCGCTCACCGCCGGAGTCCGATTGTCCTTCATCCCTAGGCTGTGTCCGTTTTATTTTTTTTGAGGTGGGCGGGTTAGACCCGCCCCCCTCGTTTATCTCCATTGCTATTGTGCTTTTCAGCCGCTAATAGCAATATTTAAATTCACTTTAACTATAAAAAAATCACTTTATAGGAAAAATTTAAAATTAATTTTCTAAAGTCAACCGCGCTTTTTCCAACATTAAACATATACACAATAATATAGGTAATACAATAATAAAATCTCTATATTGTAGAACAGGAAGTACAGAAGTGATGTACAAAATTTAATTTTCTCATGGCACTGACCTCTATAATACCACTGGACAGGCTGTTCCAAGCGTTTGGCAGCAATTTTTTTGTGTCCATTTGAAGCGCCACTAGCGAGAGTCCCGAGAACTAATTTCGAAAGTAATTTTGCATTTTCGTTGTTAATATAACATAAGTAGTAATTAAGATGATACGGTTATTGATTAATAAAAATAAAAAATAAAAATCTTTTTTTGAAACAGTTTTATTGATTGTAAAACTATTATTAACTTATTATTAAAAGTTATCGATATTTGCTCGCTGATATCGACATCATTAGTTTTAGTACCACGAACTCTCGCTACGTCTCGCTACGTCCGACAGCGCCAAAATGGCGAATATCAAGCAGCCACAAAAGTACGTTGACAACAGCCAGTCCAGTGGTATTATAGAGGTCAGTGTCTCATGGAATTACTTATTATATAAACCCTGTTATCCAATTGCAGAGCATAATGCGACTCAGTGGCGCACAATGCCGATTTGTGCTGATGCTAATTGGAACGTGAATATAATGATTCGATTATAAATTTCTGCAAAATAAATATGTTTATAGTTTTGAATTCTAAAATAAAATTGTATTCACATTATAAACGTGGAATATAAAAAAAGTCAATGTTATTATAACCTTCATCGATACACGGTATATTTATTTTTCTAACACAGCATCACGTTTTATATTAGTTAAATTGTATTTACTATAATATTATAATAATTATAAAATAATTATAAAATACAAATTTTTAAATTTGAATGAAATAATTCAAAGTAGAATTATAAATTCGATATTTTTACTTTTTACACAAAACTAGCGGAACCCGCGGCTTCGCTCGCGCTGAATCTAGGGACGAACCCGAGCGAAGCGAGAGTGAGTCGCTACTAGTATTATTTAAAATTTGACACTGCGATGGTAGCGCCGTCTCTCGGATCCAATGTAAAACATTCCAAAATCAACAACTACTAATAAATTAAAAATTAATTAAAAAACATTGTCCAGCGGACAAAATTGTGAATCTAAACCATTCCCAGATCCCCTTGAACACACACAAAAAATTTCATCAAAATCGGTACAGTCAGTGACATACACACTCACAGAAGAATTATATATATAAAGATATTATCACATGTTCATAAAGTTACATTACTTATTACGCCAAAGTCCATACCACGTTTAACAACCAAGTTAAGCCACGTCGGGCGCGGTCAGTATTTGGATGGGTGACCGCCTGGGAGCACCGCGTGACGTTGGTTTTTTGTTTCTTTGTTGTTCTAAGCCCACGATCGTTTGATTTACTCCGTCGCCAACGTCCATACCACGTTGAACACACCGGTTCTCGTCCGATCACCGAAGTTAAGCAACGTCGGGCGCGGTCAGTACTTGGATGGGTGACCGCCTGGGAACACCGCGTGACGTTGGCTTTTTGTTTCTTATTTTGTTTGTTTGTTGTTCTAAGCCCACGATCGTTTGATTTACTCTGTCGCCAACGTCCATACCACGTTGAACACACCGGTTCTCGTCCGATCACCGAAGTTAAGCAACGTCGGGCGCGGTCAGTACTTGGATGGGTGACCGCCTGGGAACACCGCGTGACGTTGGCTTTTTTGCACTTTATTTTCAAATCAAAATTTATTCTAATATCTTAGCGATTTAGCCTCACTTTGCTAGGACGTGTCTTTAGGTGTCTTTTTTCCATACTTCCATATTGTTTTATTTCGAACCACATGGGCAGTGCTGAGTGTACGATAAAGCAACTCAATGGTCAGGGTTTTTTGTCGTAGTCAATTAAAATTATCATTTGTGACAGTTAACAATTTCTTAGAATAAAAAAAATACCTATACTTTATTATCCTATCGTGGATGTTATGTATCCTAAGGCCAATGCCGCACCGGAAGTGGCACGCTTAGCGGCAGTTGGCACGATGATAGCTGAGCGCTTGGATGGCTCATCCTAGTGAACCAACACTAGGCAGTAGGCACGTTATGTGCGCGGCCGCACCGCTCACTGAGTGGCTCGCTTGGCGCCTCGATGGTAGCCTCGCGGCTAGCGACGCGAACCGACATGTCTGTTATTTACTCGGATTACTGGGATGCATCATGGAAGGATTGATAATAATAGCTGTTTATTTCGAATTAATATAATAATTCATTATTAATGTATTAATATTTTTCGATAACTTCAAATTCTTCATCAGTGGATGTTAATATGTAGGTACTTATCATGTGCTTTCAGTAAGAAGTAATTGTTAAGTTAATTTTGCGAGAGACATTTCACAGCAAAATATACGTCTTTAACTACACTTTAGGTCACCACACACGAGCTTTGTAGCCAGGCAGTATGGCCACTATGTATAAAGCGTCTCGACAACTAAGCTTGCCTCTTAGCTAGTCTCTAAGCTGCCTGCGGTGCGGCCCTGGCCTAATGATTCCTATCCTAGTGGTTCCTATCGTAGTGTTATAACACTAGGATAGGAATGCATCATATCACTATCATCACTACATATTATAAAACAAAGTCCTCCGTCGCGTCTGTTTGTCTGTTCGCGATAAACTGAAAAACTACTGCACCGATTTTCATACTGTTTTCACCAATGGATAGAGTTGTTCTCGAGGGAGGTCTTAGTTTATAATTTGTACAGTTTTTGTATACATTTACTAGCGAAACGCTAAATCTAGGGACGAGCCCGAGCGGAGCGTGGGCAAGTCGCTAGTTGTCTATAAAGAAATTCTTAAAATATTAGTGCAGACTGTATGGGGTATACTTTTACGCGACTTTTTAAATTCACTGCTATGTATTTCTCATACTTTGCTTTTCTCCCAACGTAATAATTTTTAGGTAGGTACTTGTAAAGTAACTGCATAAGGTAGGAAGTCCAAATTATATATTATAATTTATAAGATTCGTATGTTGAAAGATTGTTATAAGAAATGAATCATGAATTAAAATTGCTTTATGAAGAACGATATTTATATTATAACCTCTCCCTTAAAATATTTAAGATTAAATAATTTATCCTAATGGTTATTTCGAGCTTATTCTCAATATTTGTCTTAGAGATTTATTAATAGTCCGATGTTTACACTTGTCATAATATATGGACCGGCCACTTGAAATTACGTTAGTTGATGACGAACACCCCTTCTCATTGTTTACGTTATCACATTTGGTTCGCGTAAGAGCTAAATTGGATGTCCTGGCCATTGCACTTAAAATGTGAATGTCTAGATGCACATATTAATATATAGTTAGTTATAGTATAGGTAGGTATATCTGTCTGTTAGCTTGTGATTTTTTGTGTAATTTAATTACGAGTAGTTACTGCGTCTTGTACTCGTAGTATGTTATTAATGCGATAATAAAGCTCACTTTTCAACCGACTTCCAAAAGGAGGAGGTTATCAATTCGTCTGTATTTTTTTTTTTTTTTATGTTTGTTAGCTCATAACTTTGAGCTGGGTGAACCGATTTTGATGATTCTTTTTTTATTTGAAAGGTAGTGCTTCCCATGTGGTCCCATTTTAATATTTTCTAGTTCTGACAATGGCATCCATGAGAAAACCATAAAAGTCTCAAATTTGCATTAAGTATTTGCGCGACAAATGGACGAATAACTCAATATCACGCCAACCGATTTCGATGATTCTTTTTTTAATGGAAAGGATATACTTCAAGGGTAGTTTGATGAGAGTTTGGTAAGGTTCTGATGATGGGATCCATGACAAAGTATCGGAACTCTTCAATTCTTAGGAGCAAATTAACGATGCTCGGCCGAATCTTTTATAGGTTATATGGATATTTGAGTCACGTATCGTAACTGATGATGGAAGGTACAACTCCTCAACGGTTAGCAGTTTAAAGAATTTTTTTTTCAATATAATACGCAATTATGGACCGATAGTTGTATACTTTAAGGTTTACCTCATAATAGAAGGTAAATTTTTATAGTCATTAACACAATACGTATCTACTTTCCGCAAAAAATTTAAAAATAAATTATTTTTAACAAAAAAACAAAAACCGACTTCCAAACTTAATAAATCTAAACTAAAAAGTAGAAAATAATACCTTTAAGGACTTTGTTAATTTTGAAGTCGGTGCCAGCCAAAGCAAAATAACCCTAAATAGATACATATTCGATTAATCTATCAATTTGTAAACATAATCAAAATACCTGGCTGGCACCGACTCCAAAATTAACAAAGTCCTTAAAGGTATTATTTTCTACTTTTTAGTTTAGATTTATTAAGTTTGGAAGTCGGTTTTTGTTTTTTTGTTAAAAATAATGTCGTGATAAGTTAAGAATTCTGAGGAAAGTAGTCCTGCAAGGACTTTTTAAAATACGTGTTGTGTAATGTTATTTTTAATATTGCTTTACTTGTTAAATTTTTAATTCAGTCAATTAATTATTATTATTATGTGTTAGGACAGACACTAATTTTAAGTTATATTTTATTATTTTTCTTTAAAATAAACATATGTAAAGAAATATGCAATATTAAATAAATATGAAACATTTTTTTATATTGAGCAGTGAGCACCCATTTTGATTGATAAAACTTTGCTTACACATTATAAACCTTAATTAATATATATACAAAATGTATAAGGAGAAACTTACGTAGATACTACATTTTATGTATATATTTTTTATTGTATTTTCGTAACTTTTCTTCACAGTTTATACCAGATAACTCGATGCATTTTTTTTCTAGTAAAGGTTCCTATATTAAATAATATAAAGTTAAAGTTCAATGTACGGCAGCTTTTAAGTGAGAACATAATTTCTAAAAATGTGGTAAAGTACAAAAGTTTATAAATATTTTAACTTTGTTTTACGTGCTGTGTGTAACTAGCTTTCGCCCGCGATTTTTCTCACGTAGGTAATATATTAAGCTTGTCACTTTTATCCACTATTCGCTACTGAAAGTTCCGCTAAAATTGATTTAGTTGTTACAAGTAGGTACTTGCTTGGACTGTTGTATCAAGCAATAACAAATAAAACAATTTGAGCCTTTTGAAAATTTTATTAAATAAAGAACAATTTAAATAATATTAAGGTACCAAGTATTTTTTGTAATACTGTAATAACAATAAAAGTACAACATAAAATATTTTATTGTTAAATTTAAGAAGGTGGTGTCAATATCCATATTTTTTTTAGGATATGTCGAGGTCGTGGGAGTCTTCTTGACTCGAGCAGTCTGCGTTGTACATCAAACATTTAAGTTAGGGCACAGATTTATGTTTATTTTAAGCAAAAATAAGACGTATCACAACGTATCATGGTGTATATTACAATATTTTTTCCATTATATACTCCGATTACTTCGTACTTGCGTGCCGGTTATCTTGACTTGGCGACGGAAAGGCGCTCCAAAGTCAACACCGAGACATGTCTGATCGTAGATTTTTTAAAATTGTAATTGCTAATAGTTTGCATTTGTTTGTGTACACTATTAAAAGAATATCAGTTTGTCTAATTACTTACTTTTTTTCAATAAAAAAAAATAATTTCATTATTTAGGTACTATAATTAAAGATTTTGATTTAAAAAGCTTTGTTTCGTGATGGAACTTGAAAGCATTGGGATATACGTCATACAGAACGTGGCTACCGTTTAAAAAATCAACCGAAAGAGGTGCTTGTATGGACTAAAATATTACACACAACTTTGAAGCAGCAGTTAAAGAAACAAGTTTGTTTTGTTGCCGATGATAATAACCATTTATTAGTGACAATATAAACTTATCGCCTATTACTTAGTTCCCCACAAAACTGTCATTATTTTTTATTAGGTCGCTTTTAAGGTGAAGATAAAAGAACACGACATTAGAAAAACAATCACGATCTATTTCAAAACACCCTACTGAAAGTCAGCACTATGCGGTGTAAAAATAAGAGCAGGGCGATATCTTAAAAGATGGTAATTAAAAGCCGTCTCAGCGGTACGGGGCTATAGTTTATCACATTATACACGGCCCGACTCTTAGTAACATATGGACACATGTCTCGAATTCGAAACGTTCTTTTTATTTTCGTATACGATTATGTTCACGGCGCGTTCAAAGGGTTTTTTAATTTGACACAGTTTATGGCTTTGTCTCGCCGTTTGATGGGTGGAATAGACACCAAGCAAGTGGATGGTATTAATTAAATAACAAAGAGGTTTTAATACAATTTTTTGCTACTGAATTAGGTCAGGCATAAAATGCTGTAAGTACAATATTTTTAAAAAATATTGTGATATATTTGTTTACTATGTAGAATAGTAAAACTGTAACAAACTTACATATTGACAACTTAATACTTGTACATATTTAGTTTGTACAAAAACAATTAAAGTATGAATAGGATGTCTCCACAAAATAACGTATTATTTGGATAGTAATATTACTTGTATGTACTTATTATAATATAGTATTAAGAACGAGATTCGTGTTTTACTACGAAGTATACTTATTAAATTATCTATGGTATTATAAACACTCAAAACCGCTTTAAAACATTTAACTAAATACCGGATACTTAGGAACATACTTTCTTATTTAGCTAGGTTAGAAATTACTCAAAATGTAAGTATTCATTACATTATACTGCTATTCTACTTGATTTTGTTTTAGGAAACTAAAAAAAAATCATTCATGTCATGTGTTGATTCTATTATAATTTTATGACTATATTTAAAACGCTAACTCCAGAATACAAATATTTTAACATTAATAACTTTTACTTTCTCAAAATTATTATATACTTACATTCGACCTAAATACTAGTTTCGAAAAAAACCGCAACACCGTTTATTTCTTTTCATGCTTTATATTATGAATGCAAGGACGGCTTTCAGACTGTACTTGAAAAAGTTCACTGACGTGCCTATGCCTATGCACTTTGCCAAGCAACGACTCGCTTCAGTTCATATTAAAACTGTGCCTGTGAAAGTGAGACGATATTACTGTCAATTTAATTAAATTATCGTGTACCATTAATTATTATTATTGTATTTGCTTGCGTACATTTCGCATTGGTAATGTGGACTATGTTCTGTAGTATGCCGTACCTAGGTACCTAGCCTCTGATGAGTTGTTAAACTTTTTACTTCCTTCCTACCTATATTGACTGGAAACTATTTCTTACATAAAAAACCGCATCGTTTTTGGCAATTGCCAATTTAAAAGTTATAATAATACAGGTGATTTATAAAATTAATCAGAATTTTAATAATATATTGGAACCCTAAATTGTATAAAGAATTATCTTCACATTTGCTAAACATACTTTTACTTGGTATTTGTTATTTCTTAGACTGCAATTCATACCAAATTCTAAAAAAACTTTACTTAGAAATTCTCCATTGGTATGATTTCAATCAGTACAGTAGTAAGAATGGTTGTTATATTATTGTGGTTAAAATGAAAAAGCTAATTAATTTAAAACATTCCATTAACTTAGTTCAAATTTCAATGAGCCAGATGTGATTTTTATATGGAAAAGTTATAGCAGTAAAACAATACAGCACTTACGGCAAAACTAATGAATTGACGATTGGTATTAAAACAATAGGTTCTTTTAAATGAGGCTTGTTTATTGGGTTATATTGAAAATAATTTCAATTGCGTCGAGAAATTCGTATAAATAAGATGTTATAAAAAAATTAACCCTTTCTTAAGAAACGTATTCTTAAGTGAACTCTTTTTTCTTTTAAAATATATTGAACAAATATGCAATTATTTACTGACGTCGAAAGCATATTTTCAATATATTTTGAACTGATTTGGATAGATATATTATAATAACTTGAAATGATTAGTATAAAGGATTAAACATTATTTTAACAAAGTTACTTATACCTTGATATCTTTCATATTCTTAGGCAAAGCTTTGGAGGAGCAATTCCGAACCTAATCTATTTTTTTGGTATATCACACTGCTAGTTAAGAGAGTCATTTTAATCATAATAATATTATAATGCGTGTAACAGTTATGATAGCTTGTTGGTTGACGTACTATTACTAAATGCTTTGACAAAAAGTTTTATCCTGACATTGAGTAGGTACGATATTGAATTTTCTACGGACCGATCTTTACTTCCGCGTAATGTGTTGCTTAACTATGAAGATTTTTATAAGAAAAAAGTATTGGCTATAGCTGACAAAAACAGAAATGTACTGTATGTTGGCTTTAAAACTTATACTTATATTATTTAGGTCAAGACAAAGCTCTACGTTAGAAACTCAGTAAAACATTTATTCTTTGGATCCTTGTTGTGTATGGAGTCCTGAATAAATTGTTTCCTAGTAAAAGCTTTGATAACATATCGCAACAAAAACGATTGTCATATTATCTAATATCGACGTCACTTTACAAAAATATACAACATTAAAACTTCGTGCAATACCATAGCAAGAAAATAGCTCTACATAGTAAGTCGATACCTTATTTCCATCATTTGTACTTAGATCTGAACAAGTAGAATACATATACGACACGTTTGGCTCAGTTGGTAGTGACCCTACTTTCTGTGCCAGCGGTCGCGGGTTCGAGTCCCGCTGGGGGCATTCATTTGTTGAGCACGAATGTTTGTACTCTAGTCATGGGTGTTAATATTTTTAATATGTATTTATTTAAAATTTATATGTGTAGTATATCAACTATCTGGTATCCGTAACACAAGCTTCGTACGCTTAACATGGAACTAGATGGTGCTGCTGTAAAAATGTCCCAACATATTTATTATTATTTATTTATACATACTTACATATATAAGTATGCAATATTTTTAAGTTCCTCTTTTTCGGATTACATTACAGTAAAATATATATGAAAGTAACGTCAAATAGTTTATTATAATGGTATTCTTGAACAATGCAGGAATACGATGCTTTATGCCCGTCGACGACGGAAGTTATGAATACAGTGGTCGGGTTGCTTGTAATGTTAACATACAAACGTAAACACAACCACAGACTATTATAAATCATTTCACAGAGGCATAATTAAAAAAGTAAATTAATGTTCTATTGTGAAGTAAATTATTATTATATCTAAGAAAAATAAATGTAGTATTAAAAGTAACTAAATTTGTATATAGCCCTGTTAAAAGTCCCACTGCTGAACACTACAATACATGGGAGAATCAGGTCATAGTTCACCTCGCTGGCCAACTGCGGGTTGACGAACTTCACATGTCTTTCGAAAACTTGCTAGGTTCTCTCAGGCGTGCAGGTTTCCTCGAAGTTGTCTTTCACCGTCAAACAGGCGCTAATAATTTAAGAAAAGATTCACACATAAAAATATTAGAGGCGCGAAACCCGGGATTTGCATCACTTGGGTTTTCCAAGCCAGCGTGTTAACACTGGGCTACCACTAAATTTATATGTAACATATAAATAGGTAAACAATAAACTTTTTTTTCTGTTTGTCAACCAATTTCCTTTTTTTTTATAAAAGTAGCATTGCCTATAATTGCCAAGCTTTATATAATGTTATTAACAAAAAAAAATATAGTATTTAATGTAGATAGGTAGATTCTATTCACATTCTGTTTTTTTTTCTCGAATATGGTCTATTTTTCACTACTACACTAGTAGCCATACGTAATTAATATAAATTATTAAAGTATGCCACGCGTTTGACATCTTCCTCGTGTTACAAAACTAATTCGATGAAGGAAGTAACGGGAGTGAATAATTAGATTTCTCATTTGCCGAGATGTCGTATCGTTTATCATCCGGAGGTGACACCTCATCATGTCACGGTGCCCGCTCTTTGTATAGCCATTGGACTGTGAAACGGCTGACAGGCAAGAAGCCGAATTGTTGAATAACCGACCAATTACGTTATCGGTATTGAATCGATGTTGAAATATATGCATTCAATTTTACCATAACTGCTTTATAATGTGCCATATCGCTTATTTTAATTATGCGTTGTGTCCGTGCTTTGTAATAGTTGGTAATGATTTTGTATTATGATGTTTTCAAAATATTATTGTTATAAATAAATAATAATTAAATGCACGTTTTTGCAGCATAAAAGTAATTCATCAGCCATTATGTAAATTAATATATTTTTGCCAAATTGCAGCAGACTAATCGGTCCATTATCACGCTCCCACTCAGACTCATACTGACACAAAAATCTAGACTGAAATAAAAATAGACTATAAGTAACATTGACAATATTTTTTTAGCTAGCTTGGGAGCTTTAAAGAGCGTTTGGTATAAGTTATCGTAGACGAAAAGTTTGTTGCAGTAGTTATTATTAATTTTTAACTATGTTCTCTAAAACATACGTAAAAATCAGCACTGACAGCTTTAAGGAAAGTGAATAATATTTTTAGTTAACTTTAGCACCTCTGAGTACCTCTTAATTGGCAGTTGATCCAAACTGCACATTGTACGTTACGTACGTACGTTTACACTCTAAGTACATACTTAAACTACTTAATCCTGTACATTTGGTTACTGAGAAAATAAGTAAAGTCTGGCGACCCTGGGATCTTGGTCGATACCGACTCCTCAGTGCACAAGCCTGATTATCACTTGGCAGCTTTTTACTTAATAGTAATATGTATGTAATAAATATTTACTTAATAAATATATGTTTAATTAAGTAAAATGTTTGTTTACTTAAAAAGTTCTCTACGTTTATTCGTAAAGAACTGGTAAGTAGGTAGGTACTTAAGGTTTAATGTAAATATAACTTGATTTTTCTTTTTTAAATTAAAAAGCTACGACAGTTTAATGGCCTTGTCTCGACTATCCTCTCTGCATAATACTGAAGTAGTACTTGTTACTTTCTCATTTAGCATTTTTTCTAATTTGTCCAATAAGCTATACAGTTTTAAAACTTATTGTCAAGGTTTAAAGATTATAATAGATTGAAAACGTTTTTTTTGAGATGTTAGGATCACGTTATGTCCAATTAAAAATAATTATGATTATTTAAAAAATATTAAGTCTCAAAATAACGAGAAGCTCTGAGGATCATTAGAATGACGAAGAATATGTACCTAAATATTATAATATTTGTGTAATAGTCTGATTCATTTGTTGGGTACAGTACAAAAAGTGTTTATTCGCAGAAGTTGCCGATCCAAAGCGATAGAGCCGTTTTCGAAAAATATGGTAATTTTTTTTGTTAAAATATGTATATAAATGTAAACATACCGAGAGATACTCATTTAATAGTGATTGATTTTAGATGATATATAGATACGTAATTTAAAATTTTTATGAAAAAAAAATTGGATTAATTAGAAATTATATTTCAGGTTGACTTTTGTGAATTATAGAATGTAGATGTATCTATACTGAATACAATAAAACTTTCTTTTAGCTTGACAGGATGATTAAATATACCTATTATATTGATGTTAAAGGAAAGCTTCAAATCAATCAATAATTGATCGATACTCTTTTTATTTTTAATGCTACTATTATTTAGTTACTTTTTAAGTTAGGTAGTAAGGATCCAAAATTAAGAGCTTTCTAAGCCAGGTAGTGTCAGTCTTAGGGTACAGTTACACATGCTCATTAAATGTCATGCTTATTAGCATGCTTAAAACAAGCATGCTCTTCAAACTGACATATTATAAATATAATTGACTGACACATTATAAATTAAAAACGCTGACGCAATAAATTGAACACACATGCTATTTAAGCACGGGCTGGTTCTTTGGTATTCGACATTCTAGCAAGTTCTCTGCCAGTGTGCAAGTGAAAAATGGAAAACCAAGTGAATTTTCCAGTAGACTTTGACAGTAGCATGCCCAAAAATCGCACGACCGTCGAAATTTGAGCATGCTCGAAATAAGCATGCTCATTATTAGCAATGTTTCGACACATGCTACTAAGTAGCAATTGCTCAATAGTGACATGCTTTCGTGCTAGTTATGAGCATGTGTAACTGTACCCTTAATTTCTTCAAATACTCTTACTTAATTTTAGAATATGAAGACTTTAAGAGCAAACCATGGGACAAACATCCTCACTAATGTAAGTTTTATGAGTAATTTCATGGTTATTCATTCGCTTCGCAGGGGGCGATCTTAGGGCGTTAATTCGTCGCACCCTGCTTTTTTGCTTTTAGTCATTTCACTTCTATATTTAGAAACGATACCATATTGACCCCTATTCATGTCAATGAACCAGTAAAAGTTTTCTTAATCATCAGTTATCTGCTATAACACTATAAAGTTTATGTAAGCAAATAAAAATATATACGATAGTAAAGTAGAGTATTACGAGAATATATGGAAGAAATGTGCGAGTGTTAGCACTTTGAACTGTGTAAAAGTTAAATCGATTTACGATTCGCAATTTGTCCGCTTACTACCTAATACTAACATGCAAAGATTTCTGGTTAATATTTATGATAGGCGAAGGCTCGTTTGCGTTGATAACATCCGTATACGATGTACGCCATTATAAGCTTATTTTGTCGGCTAACATGGTGATGTGAGCTTAATTAAAATTCTGCACCATCCATCATTGGATTATTGATTTTGTGTCACGTGCATTTGGCGGGGTGCCTGTCCTTTATCAATTAGTTATGAACGGTTGATGCTGGTCTTGGCAAATGTCACGAATATTAATTGATGGGATTCTCAAGTTTAATTGTTTCTATTGCAAATTAGCTTTTCGTCGTACGCCGTTCTGAGAGAGCATTGTTCAACAAATTGCCCGAATTTAGCATTTCACAACAGTATAAAGTTTTCTTCACAGTTGGAAGGTTGAAGATATCTAATAATTCTTAATTCTCTTGGTTTTGATAAATTACTTTGAGTTTAAATGGATCAGAAATTTAATAAACTTAATAACTTTTAAGTGTTATCAATGAAACAATTATAATATTCTAAGCCTTCATAATCATTTTCTACTTAATAATTTCATTTTAAAACTCAAGCCGTACAATTTTAGAATATCTTTATCAACGGAAGCCTAATGCGTTCAAAATTGTTCAGTTTATCATAACGCCCTACGGAAAGTAAGATAATGTAACAAACAGAGTGACTTAATACGATAAACGGCTTAAGGCCAATAAAACTAAACAACTTAAACGACTTCGGGCAATAAACCACTGCCTCTGTAGATGGTCTTCGTAATGATATTCGAGCTACCTCCTTCATGCTAACCGAAAGACAAATTGGGCGTATTAGGGATATGAGTAATATCGACGCGGACAGATCTGGTAATTGACATGCGGTTGTAAGCGAAGAATAATTTAACGCTTAACCTGACTCATACAAAACTGCAGTGAACACAACACTCGAACCAGACTCGTGTATTTTTACAAGTTTATGTCTTTCACGTGTTTTCGAATAACAAGTTATGGCAAATTTTATATTCTAATTTGAATTTTTAAAGCAGATTTCCAGTCGTCGTTTTCTTAATACAGCTTTAATACCTTTCATATTTCTTTGCGATCTCATCTAAAGGATTTCATGAATTGTATAATTTTATATACAATCTCAATTCTGGATTGTAGCCAGCGCATAACAACTGCATTGCGGGAGGTACAGCACTTAAAATTGACTCTCTGGTGGAGATTTAAGGTGTATTGGTAAGTGAACTTTAATCCATGATGGTTTTGGTTTGGCACATTTAAGTTTGCATGCTACAGTGTATGTTACATTAAATTTAATTACCCGCGCTGATTGGTTGGTCCATAATATTTTTGAGATAAGAATTTTAGATGCATCTGCGATAGTAAAAAGCGCATTAAAGAGGTGTCGACAACATGTATAGGTATGTACTACATATTCCAGCGGTCGCGGGTTCAAGTCTTGCTGGGGGCATTCATTTTTGTGATGAGCACGAATGTTGATACTCCAATCATGGGTGTTTATATTTTTAATATGTAAGTATGTACTTAAAGTTATATATTATTTTGTGTAGTGTAACAACTTTCTGGTGTCTAGCACAATCCTCGTAATTTACACCACGAGATAGTTTTGTGTGAATGGAAAGTATAGGTATTAACTATATATTTTGATAAAGTATGAGTAAGCAGCTAAAAGAACCCAAAAGTTTTGCTCGAAGAGTGAGAGGTGCACTGATATCGAATTTTAATAATACTTCTGAGTAGGTGAAAAAGAAATATAAAGTTTTTACGGTACATAGTTTTCCTCGAGTACCCGAGAGTATATCATCTCAAAACTTAGCTAAGAAACTTTTATTACTCAAGGAAAATACGTAGATACGATGAACATGTACAAAGATTTTTCAGTCTTAAAGTTCTAGCCAATAAAAATATATTAACAGAAAAGTACTTTTATTGTCACTATCTATCACTAATATTAAAAACCAAACGATTGATAAAAGCACGGAGAGGAAGAAATAATTTATTTTTTACGCTTACTCCTATCGATAGATTAAAGAATTGTTTATAGCCAAGGGTCCGTAGATACTAATAAAGTGTAAGATGGAGGGCGGAGGTCAGGATATCATGAGAGTCATGTCGTAGGCGGGTTTACTGCACACAGTAAAATAAACTGGCACCGAGTGTCCTCTTCATTGTTCACATCTTTATGGGCCATATGCTTGAACTGTTTAACGCTTTTGGTTATTAAGTACGGTGTAAGTTCCTCTTGTGTTGGTTTGATGGTTATTAGAGTAATGAAGCAGTGTAACTTTTGTTGCTAATGTTCACATTAATTTTGTATGTAACTAGAAATCGTGTGATTATTCTTACTAATATCATGTGAAAATGTTACTTTGTCTTCAAAATAGATTTCAAGTGAGTTTAACTCTTTAAAAGGCGTAATTATAATAATTATATTCATGGAACTATATTGAATACCATAAATAATGTTGGTTTTAATGAACTCATGGAACATGATTAATTTAGACATAACTACGCGTATGTTTAAACAGTTTTAAGGTTTTTTAACTAAAACCCCTATCTCATTCATTTATCTCAAGTGACTTGTTAGAGTGGATTATTTAATAAAACCAGACGGTTACTTGTAAAACTCATCGTGACGTTTCTCAGTTCCTGCTTAATGTAGGAGTTAATTTAATTTGCTTCTGAGTGGCATTTATTTTGCTATTGTAGCTCTGAGGGGACAAATCTGCGGGTAGGCCAAAGATGTCTATCAAAAATTATAATTTATTCCTTTGGGATGGCTCGTGTGGCTGCTGTGACAAACTTAATAAATTGTCGTCTTTTTGCCTGTTACTATAAGGTTCATAGAATCTTCAGGGTTTAATCCACATTTTACACCTATATCAATGTCATACGAGGATAGAATGCATTTCTGTTCATTATTTTCGATTGTGACACGCGACAACTGTTTTGTCAGGTATTCGATATGGGCTCCTTTTTTATTATGGCAGCCGTATCGATTTAAAGGACCTTTTGAGAATTCGGATTGTTGTTTACTCTGGAATTAATTATTTCATTTGTATGTTATCCCTGACATTTTTATTATCATTAGATTGTATAAATTTCACTATATAAATTCGTTAATATCAACGTCGAGAAAAATATAAAGGTACCAATACTTTTTTTTAACATTAAACACCACAGTCGATTAATTACTATAGTTTTGAAACGCTGTATAATTATATAATCTATGTTGTTAATCTTGCTTGTAGTCGAATCTAGTGTGCTTACATTTTCAAGTTATATTTTGTTTTAATTAAAACAAGTTTTACTTAATATGTTTTTAATATTCAATAGTTGTTGTGACAAGACATCGATTATGTCATGTATGCCTCATAATAAAAGCTTCTGAGCATGCACCATAGATTGCACTTAGAACAATAGTATGGGTGTAGTAGTGGGTGTCAGTAATTATCCCGTTGCCCGCATGGCGTATATAACGCAATAAATTATAATGGATTGGAATTCTGTGGTTTACATTTTATTTTAATTTTTGATGTATCTATTATGTGGGCTTTAGAAACGGTCGTTGTATTTTATATGTAATACTTCTTTAATTTATGGCTGTGACTCTACTCTTAAGCGTAAGCGAGAGTAAGGGGAATAATTTGTGTGTTTTTTTCATTAATTTAATTAAATTGTAATGTGTAACTTTTTAAATGTATCTATTTATGTAAGGGTCATTCTTACTAAAACTTAGATGTACTAAGCAGCTTTCTTTTCCTTTCGGTTCATCTCAAAAATTTATATTTAGTGTATAAAATTAAAGTAGAATACAGTAACTTTATATAAGAAATATAAAGATTTTTATATACCTTGAGTTAGACCTGAAATAACTATGTAAGTATCTAAGATTAACATATAAATAATAATCTAATTTACATTATATTATATTATGTTTGGAAATTGAAATGTATGAGAAAGAATATCGGTAGCTCTTTATAAGAAATGCATGTGTTATTACAAATGAAATTTAAATTTTACATTTAACTAATACAATTCTAACTAATTCGAACGTGTAAATTAAATATTTAATAGAAAATGTATCAGCATTTTTGTCTGTCGGTCTGTCTGCTTGTCAGTGACTGCATTACGAGATAATAACAGAACAGATTTGATGAAATTTAGTATGACTTTATAGTATAAAAATATTACATAAGTATCAAACAAAACGTATTACATTTATTATTATTTTTTTAATTAAGTCCATATCAATGCTCAAACATAAGGTCTTTCTATGGTGCCGTCAATCAATACAATTTGTTCCTACTTAATTGTGCACGTACGCTCCGTGACTAGATTTTTTTCCACGATAAGAAATCTAATCTTTTAGCCCCCTCGGCTTGTATGAAGTCCATTAAAGAAGTCCCTTAGTTTTGCTAAATAATACACCAACGTGGCTGCGAGGGGCTAAATAAAAGTACCGGAACTAAACTTACCATAGGGAGTAGGTGATGTAGCGGTGTGGTATGTAGCTGTGACCTAATAATATTTAATACAAATATATTTATCATAATATATGTAGTTAAAAAGTCTGCTACATATATAATTAAACTTTTGTATTTATTGATTAATACATATTTTGTATGAAACATATGTTCCATTTGGAATACCTTATAAGTTTGGAAATTAGTTATGAGATAAAGTTTTTATATTTTTAATAAATGTCGGGATTCAAAAATAACAATGAACCTAAAAAGCATGAAAAATATATTATTTCAATGTCAAATGTTCGTGTAAAAGTAAGACAATATTAGTTTATTCTTATTGATACCTAAATTTTTAAGTTGATATTTGCTATGCTATATAGCAAAAATTACAAAATCAAATCGTATTATTAAAATAGCCATAATAATAACTATTATATAAGCTAGATAACAGTAACATATCGTTAGGCGTTTTAACCGTGCGTTACACAGCAGATGTGCGACGCCGAAGCGACTGACGACGACTCAATTACACATTCGATAGTTTTGTGGTGCCCTCGTCGATTTGAAAACTATTACGCTTTATGAGTCCATTGAACTATGAATCACATCTTATTAAATTACATAGCTTTTATACTATATGCAAAACAGAACTGAAATAAGATATGAGGGCTGTATATTCCCTTTTTATTAGATTTTTTATCACGTAACCCCATTTCAATCGTTTAATCACTAATTTAACTGTTACAGATATAAAATTACATTTTTTTTACTTCTTATAAATATTTTTACATTTACTTTCAAATAAATCATTTTAAAACTGGCATAACTTTATTTTATCATAACTAAATTGAAATATTCATACTAAGTCATAACTTATAAGAAAATGGAGTTCTAGAAACAATATAAAGTTAGCAGTCTTCATGCAACAAAATGCGACGAGCGTGGAAGCTGCAGAGTGTATTCTAATTCAATATATCTTGTTCATAGTAGTCCCGACCTTCCGCTCCGACCTAAAATTATTACCATAATATAGCTCGACTTGAACGAATAACACTTATCTAAAAGTTGGTTGTTTCGAATTACACATTGTCGTCGCTAAAAGGAAATACTTGTATAAATAAATAAATCGGGCTCTTAAAAGCTTGTCATTGTCAATCCGTACGCTGATCCGATGGTCTTCTTTTTTTAGACAACGTGTTGCAAGTTCTGGAAATTGATCCTTATCTCTGTCAATTTTTTGTCACACATGTTTTGGATTAACCGTTCAGAGAACGCTGCGATTGCGACCTACCGCAGAACTATGTTATAACTTCAGTCTAATCCAGCATAATTCATTGCCGCTTTACGGCCCGTGTGAAGTTTCACAGAATTTTAACGCTATTTTAGATCTGTGTATTAGTCGATTCTAGTGAAAATTTTCTTTGTACGTTACTTGTAAATGGAGTTAGGTATGGGTGTGTTTTCTATTAAACACGAATGTTATTATATACCAAAGTATTTTTTATATTATGTGCAGGTAATATTTGTGCGTGGAAAGCACAACAAATGAATAATGAAGATATCGGGAAATTTAATATTATAAATTTATAAATTATTTTATAAATTTAGTCAAGATATTATTATGTAGTATTTATTAGGTGTACTTTCATACATTTTACATTGATGAGCATTTTATACTGTTTGATTTGACCTGAGATTTTTTGAGTCATTAATTCTAGAAGTAACATATTAGGTATATTTATTATATAAAAATGAAATTTTACTCCGAGTCAGAATCAAATACGATAATAGATGCATCACTATTACATCAGACGGTCAAAATTCTATCACGTTATTTGGTTAATTTAAAACTTGTTGCCTTTAGTTAGAGCTTTTTGAAAACTTATCACTAAATTATATTAGCACCTTTTTTATAACCCGGTTATACGACAGGTGTCAAGTGTTGGCACTGTCAGCATTGTTTTCAGAATTTCAAACGTATAAAAGCAGTTTGAACAAGCTCTGTGTCCATTATGCATAGAAACAATGCTTATTTGTCTATTTGTAAGTTGACATTATCCATTCCGCCGCTTGCGTGTTGTATGACTTGACATTCGTCGTAGTGGACTGGTATATCTGATGGTGTTTTTGGATGTTTTTTAGTATTTTTAGCATTCTTTTAAAAAGGTTATGTTCTATTCACATGTTCTGTCATTTGGTTTTATACCTAGCCAAATATGTTATTATTGTCGTTATTTTTATTGTTATCTAAGATTTTTTTATGTTGTTGTCTTAACTCATAAGAATGCAGTATTTAAGAATGCAGTATAGCTCGTAATTAGGACATCATTTAGTCTAGATTCAGCCCTTTTTAATGTCCCACTGCTGGGTACGGGCTTCAATACGAAGAGGATCAGGCCATAGTCCACCACGCTGGCCTAGTGCGTGTTGGCTGTCATATGCAGGTATCCTCACGATTTCTTTCACCGTAAGACGAGTGGTAATCATGTTAGAAGAGATTCGTACATGAAAATATCATTGGTGGGAGGCCCGGATTTGAACCTTAATCACTCGGTTATCTAAGAGAGCGCGTTACCATTGGACTACCACTGTCTAGATTTCTAAGATGTTTTATCATGTATTATTGTGAGAATGTAGTAAATAAATAAATTATATTTTACGCATTTCGGGTAGTATCCATGCTGGCATTTATAAAACATTTTAAATTTATGCCGGTTCTAAATAAATAAGCATGTGGAAACTAAACAAGCGGGAATATAACAAGCCGTACGGTTTATTTAAGCGGAATGCAACTAATATTTTTGTGGTCCCATCTAAACATCGCGGACATTTGTTTGCACAATGATCGCGTGTATTTCTTTTTAATCTGACGACTCACAGCTGTACTGTAGGCAGCAACAGCTGTGGCAAAGGGCCCTCGAGACTCTCGAGTCAAGCATTACATTATTGAAGCAATGCCTCGCTCTTATGCAAACTTCAAGTTTCTTAGCATTTAGGACTTTGACACAAATTGTTACCGCATTCGTGAGAAAGAAAAGACGTCAACTCATTTGTAGTTTGATAAGTACTAACTTTTGTATAGATTATTATTAAAAACTTAGTTCTTATTACTTATATATATATATAGGTATATAATTGATTACTGTACATATATCCTCATGGTTAAGAATGGGCCCGTGTTAAATTTATTGACAATATTTGACAGAGAAGTATGTAGTCGAATAAGTATCAGTCTGTCTCGAGCAATGATATTTTAACTATAGATATGTTATGAGCGCGCAATCGTGAAAACTCGAAAACATCCTATTATTAGGACGTATTGCCTTTACTCTTTAGTCAGTGTCACCGCATGGCGACGAGTGGTACGCTGCTACAAAATTTAAAAAAATGCCATCCTGTGTATTTAGGAAATGCACCAATTATGATACCAAAGTTAATAAAACACAAGGGATCTCATACCACATGTAAGAACGCAGAATACTTCGATTTATTAATATATTTCAATTATTTGCCTAATATTCTGATATGTCATCGGTCGCTAGACTAATGTTTGTTTACATTGACGCGCAATTGACAACACTAGCTGTCTCTTTTTTTCTTATTGATTTTATCGACTATCCCCTTTCTATCATTTTGACATGTACCTTGAATGAAAAGTGTGTATGTGTGCAGCGCGGAACACTTTTTTCGGTTGTTTAGTGAGCGTATAACATATCTATAGTTAAAATATCATTGGTCTCGAGTATTTAGAGGTTTTTTAACGTTACCAATATGAGAACCAAATATAGAATATACTGTATAACAAATTAGAAAAATATTCAAAAGTCATTTTTAGATAATATATTTTTTATATTACTTTTAATTTAATTATAAAATACTGTTATATTAATGAGTAGGTACCTACGTCATCCCTCATACAAGGCCTTTTCTATTTCTTTCATTTTTACAGTTTGACTCTTTCACTTTTTTAAGCAATTCTTTATTTCCTGCAAGCAATTATGCAGCAAAAAAGTTTCTGACATGTAAGAGCGCACCGTTTTTATTACTTACACTCTCAAAGTCCTGTAGAATAGAAAGTTGTTGAATTGTAAAATATGTGTAGATCTTTCATCTTTCAGTATACCGACATATAAAATATAAGCACTTTTATTGATCAAATTATCAGTATATAAGATCATAAATATATTTTATTCAGATTACGTGCTTGCAATGCCAATCTGCGCTGTGAAATTATTACTGACTGGGAAGTCACGTATACTTATCGAGTTACTTACGTACATTTACATATCTTTAAATGTACTTGTATTATTATATTAAATCAATATCTATGTGAAATATCAGTAGAAACTCATGTTTACTATACTGTGCATAATTTTAAACTTATACTTTTAATTTCAAGTTTAAGGTACCTACTAGGTAAATACTAATATTTAAATCATTTCAGGTTTCATACCATACATGGAAATTTTTTGTTCTAGAACTTAGGTTTGTAGAAATTCGCGTTTATTGCTCATTTTTAATACCTAAGTAGGTACACATTCTTTTATTTGCTCTCTGTTTTCTTAATCTATGCTATCATTTCTCAACAACCTATAGTGAATAAGAAAAAAAAAACTTTTAAAAATACTAAGCTAACCAAAAACGACGACGAACGACCACGATATATATTATATGAAATTACACTAAAGTAAATGTTCTGTTTTTTTCAAAACAACGTTCATTGCGTATTTGAACTCTTCCCATCCAATTTAGTGTAAATAGTCACTTAAATCCTATCGATTTAATTCTGACGGGATTGTACGTCCTCGTGGCGAGTGGCGTTGGATCGACATATCAATAACAATCGAGTTGATGTACTACACTCGTAGTATCCTCGTACCATGCAGTCGCTTGGAGTACATTTCGCCCCTCGGCTTAAGCTGGGGTGAGACTAGACGAACTTTTATTAAATAAGGAGTAACGAATATATACAAACTTTCGCATTAGATATTAATATATATTATATGTACATAACTACATATTATAAAATAAAGTACTCCACCGCGTCTGTTTGTCTGTCTGTTATAAGCTCAAAAACTACTGCATCGATTTTTAATGCTGTTTTCACCAATGAATAGAGTGGATCTTGAGGCTGGTTTTAGTTAAGATATGTCGATATGTCGAGACAATAACGAGAATATTATTATATGTACTAGTAAGTACAAATAATAAAATTCTAATTTAGCCGAATCTGTTAATTACCTATTTATTTTGATAATCTTATTGAAATATTTATTAATATCGATACACAGGTCGATACTAAGAGTTTTGAATTGATGAAGTTTGGCATAATGATAACTAAACTAGTAAGTAGTCTATAAGAGCTAGTTTTTTATACTGCTAGTTCGTTAAAAATTTAGTGGTATTATATATATGTCCAAACTGGTAAATACTCAGGTATTACATTATTTAAATACTACCAATTATAACATTTTAAAATAATAAAAGTGTACTAAGTGTAAATTCCTAATATAGAAAAAAACTCCACTTATAAGACCGCAGCTTTATATTGTGGCTGCATGGTCCATGGATTTTAACGAGCAATTACCAACCCTAGTTCCTATACTGCTTTAATGTTACTGGTATCCTGATGATAGCAATGCTTAGGTTCTGTATTAAGATTAAAAGGTTTGACGATAGGGGGTCGTACCTACTTGTAATGAGAGGGAAAATTCTTCCGAGATTATGATTAGTGTTTTTAAGGGATTGTTTGAAACAAATAAGTGCACTTCATTCCCTTGGGAGTTGGGAATGATATAATATGAAATTTGAATTATGTTTTGCTAGTTTCTATTATGTAGGTATATATTTTTTCATATTATACTCTGCTAATCTTATAACGTTAACAATATAAATACATTAAGTACGAATACATATTGTAGTTAATTGGTTCTGTTTGATGCTGTATCCCTTATTTTCTCTAATTGATATTTTAGCTCTATGGATACAATAGAGCATTAGGCTGTATAAGTCATATTATGGGCACATGCAATAATCATTACTTTTCGGCGGATTACCTTATGTAACAATAACAAATGGTAGCGGAATATAACAACTGTATATTAAAATACTATTAAGCTCATATTTACATAGAACAACTGTGCATTAGAAAGGGCAATAAAAATACTTTCACGACGTAGTACAGGTAGAGCTGATATAAACAATTGCGTTGTTGTTTTATGCCTTTAAAATAACCTATAAAGCTAGCTTGCTTATAAATAACTTATTTATTTTTAGTTCTTTGCATTTTATATAAACTGTATTCAACAAGGGTCATTATTAACAAGCACGTTAGATATAAAAATATTATCACGTGGCTTGCGGCATATAAAAACAACTGTATTGTCAGCATTACACGGAAAATATTTTAACGGTATCCATAAACGGGCTCTCGAAACACGGTGTATTGAGTTATTTTATTGTTTTAATTCGGATTAAACATCGGGCGGGTACGGGGAAATTTTCAAACAATCCGGGACGCGGGGCTTACCGCAGGGGCGTTGCCATGGTAACGCATTCTGATGCCCAGAGGTACGCAACAAAATGCTACTCAATACGAAACAATGCTGTGAAATTTTACTTGAAATTGTAGCATTTAATGTACACAGGGGAATGTTTATGTCGTATAATATCGAGGTATGTTTGAATTTTTAGCTCTTCACGAGTGATAAAATGACAATGTTGGGTCTCTGTTTAATTTGAAACTGAAAATAAAAATTAATGTTGCCAGAATGTTATTCCGTGTTAATGTAAAGGTGTGCTGGTATGCCTATTATTAGTTAGCACCGGCACCCTTTCTATAATGACAGTATTAATTTGTGATACCATGCACAAAAAATAGTATAGTAAAAACAGCAAAGTAAAAAAATAGTTGCAGTAGTAGGTCAGTCATTGAAAACAATAATGTTTTCTTACAATATATAATAGAACAGCTAGAATAGAGTTTGACGACATGTTTGGCTCAGTTGGAGACCCTACTTTGTGCGCCAGTGGTCGCGGGTTCAAGTCCCGTTGGGGCATTCATTTGTTGAGCACGAATGTTTGTAATTTAGTCATAGGTGTTAATATTTATAATAATATGTATGTATTTAAAATTTATATGTGTAGTATGTCAACTATCTGGTATCCGTAACACAAGCACGTAACGTAGCTTTCTACTGAACTAGAAGGCGCTGTTGTAATAATGTCCCATTTAAAAAAAATACATACAGCATACAAAAAGATGTAAGTACATATACATTTATTTTATATTTATTTACATATCTTCCTTAATAATATCAATATTTTATATAGTTTGTTTTATATCTTTTTCCAAGCAGCTTAAACAGTTCGAGCCTTGCGTGCATAATTAAGCCATCTTTTATGCAGGGACGCTTGCTTGCAGTTTTGTTTTATGTTATTTTTATGCATGTAAGTACTTGAACAATGCTCTCTTAAAGCATTTAAGAAGTGAATGTTTCTACAATGACATAGGCAGGAAAATAAATTACTAACATTTTAAGGAAATACTAAATGCAATGTAAACGAAGTAGGAAGAAAAGTGTGTACACCGATTGTTTTAAGAAATATTATTCGTTGTTAGTTAAGACAATTATGTTATACGTGCTTTGTTAATGTAAACTTTTGTTGTGTAGGAAGATCAAAATATTTCGAATTCAAATAAACCAGTGTTCGCCTAGTGAGTTGACCATAATCATTATTAAAAAAATTGAAATATGAATAGAATTATCCATCGTAAGTTTTTTTATATAGACAAATAACCTTTTTGAACTATTTTCAGTTAGTTCTTGATAACACTAAAGCTCCTCAATAGCTACTATACAAAAAAAAAAAAAAGAAAATCGGTTGACAAATGGAAAAAGGTATTGCACTATTTTGTCTTTCTCTACTTAGATATACTAATATAGATTTTTAAAATTGGTAATACAAAAAATAGTATAAAACTTGAAATATATTATTTTAAATATACAATATCATGCAAAAGAAGTAAAAGTATGATCGTCTCTGTGAATACTTAAGTGGAAGTTGTATAATTAGCTTAGCGTTCCTTGGGACTTGCATAGTATTAAAATTACCCAGATTAAAACGGTCCTTTAAATGTTCCAATCTTTCTAAGTGATTCTTGCACGTAGTCATTAATTAGATAAGAGTTCTTACAGTGGATTGTAAGTAAACATTTTAAATTATAAAAAAAGATGTCTACAAAACAAGCTACAAAGTTTACTCCATGCATCGTAGCTTGTTGATGAACTCTACCCTCACATTGCTTGGTTTTAACAGTAAGAACCTATGGAATAGATAAACTATAGTTTATATATTTATATACATTATATGATATGTTGGGACATTATAACACTACTACTAATCTAGTTCCGTGGTAAGCTACGAGGCTTGTGTTACGAATACCAGATAAGTGATACACTATACATATTATATAACATTAAATTCATACATTATTATAAATATAAACACCCATGACTGTAGTATTCCGAAGGAACGAGGTAATTTCTAGGTACTCTTAAGATGTACAGAAAATAAATTGCACATACAAAACTACTATTACAAAACTTCGTTATGTCTATCAAACGTAATAAATTACTAGAAACATAGTTGCAATGAATAGTCAAGTTTTCTTTTGATAAATAACATCTATCACAGCATGCCTTAGTCCCTATGGAGATGTAGTACGTTGTTTATCATTCTGAAGAGAAGCTGATGACCCAAGTGTTGATATTTTGTACTTTCAGTTTGCGTCAATCGACAATTGAGTCCCGCTGTGTAATGAAACTTGACCTGAATCACTCTGATAGTGCAGTTATAAGTGCATCTTGAATAATTATACTCGTGAGTAGTAATATTCACAGGACTGAGGATGGGTTCAAATATTTAGAATTAAAATACTTGTTACTTGTCTATCTAAGAATGGTCTATTAATACATAATATATTATACTGTGTACTATCAAACTTTAAAAGAATGTGTCTGAAGCATCCTTTCGATTTTACATGTTTTAAAAATAAACAAAAAAATAGCAAGAAAATTGTTTGAAAAAAAAAATTACATGGTATATAAATAAGACCGAGTCCTTGGTCTAAAACAAATGCTTAATTAGTTGCAAAATGTTCAATTTGAGTCGATAAAACTACACTTCTTTTTTCTACAATAATAAAAAAAAATACAGAGTTTTAAAATCAATTCAATATGTACCTACTATGAAGGTAATATATAAAGCATGTAGAAACTTTGGTCTTTATAGTATTGCTAAGATTTTATTGCAAACTAAATGAACTTGGCAAATCTTTTAGAACTTTTAATTGCAGCAGACCGAACAAACCGAATTGAAAATAAACGTTTGAGTTTACTTAGTTTCAGTTCGGTTAACCACTGTGTTATAATAGTATTTTTATCACGCGACTCCCAAGAAACTTGTACCTACAACTCCGGACCGGCTTAAAATAAAACGAAAAAGTTTAAATAGGAAAAAGTGCATTGGGAAGATAGTGAAAAAGAAAAGAGCAATTTAAACTTTTACACGAGACGATGAGGGCCCCGGTTTTAAGATAGTCTAAGCCTACAGGAAATTTAATGACAAAGCTTCTAAACTTCTTTGACTGACATTGATAAAGTGTCTAAGGCTTAAAGGAAAGGGCCTAGTGTTTGTAAAATGAGTAAGTAAAACTTAATAGCAGGTATTTTGTACTATTTACATGATGCCTATAATATCTATAACATTATACGTCATGTACGTAATTGTTTTTTATAAAATATAGCGTTTATTAGCCATACTAAGTTCGGAAAATAATCACACGGATGGTTCAAATAAAAAAAATACTTGCGTTATTATAGAAAAAGTGATTAATAACTGTAAAAATATTTGAATAGGTTATTTTTGATGTGTAGTTAACACGCATAAAAACTGAGCTTCCAAACAAAAGTTCAGCAATCATCGCGTGCAGTACAATGCTGCATTTTAATTTTCTCAACAATGGGGTCGTAATAGTTCATAGATGAGACGGACTCGTCTGCTTTAGACAATGCCTGCATGAGCCTGCACTATCACCTAATGGTTCTTTGCTCAAATGAAAACTTGTATGATAAATACATGTTTTCCCACGTTTGAGAGGGTGTTTATGTTAATAATGTATTGTATTCGTAATTTTTTCTTGTAAAACATAATAACGTGTATAAGAAACATTTTGGAATACAAAAATGTTTAGATTATACATATAGGTGCTTACCTACAGACTGTTCTTTACTTATTTATTTTCGCATTCAAATACGACAAAGAGATAGAACTATATTTTCGCATGTAATATTAGTGGATTGCTTTTAGTTTATACGCGAAGAGTTTCTCCTATTGAAAAATATATTTCAAAGATTTAAACTTTTTAAAATGAATTTAAGGTTGATTATATGTCATTATTATTTGAGTTTTTTAGTTTAGGCCCTTGTTTTTTACATTATTTAAGTTTATTAGTAAATATTTATAAAATTCGAAATTACGGCTCATAATATTTAATACTTTGTAATAAAAGGTATTTTATATATTTTTGTTACCATAGCTTACATTATATACATTAAAAGTATACGTTGCAGTTGACATCATTTTAATCATTTTATATATGCATGTTGTTAAGTATGGCCATTGGCTGTGCAATTCTTTTCCAATTTTATATACTCAATCAATGATTGCTTCAACTTAATGGTATAGCAATTTATCACCCGTTGCTTTTAAGCTAAGACATCAGGTTATCTTCAATGATTAGTTTCGACTTTCACACCTCACTTGCGCAAGAGATTGCGTTTTCCGCCTGTACTTTGTCGTTGTTTAGAAAAACATTTAGTGAGTCACGTATCTTCCTACGTTAAACAAGATTTAGGGCTCGTTCATATTAAGTGTGCATCATACAGATGATGTGATACATATGTTGGCATGCTTATGTAGAGTTTACTGGAAGAAATGTCAAAAATCTTACCTTTAAGTAACAAGATATTATCATTTAAGCCATTTGTAATCAGCCCTTTTTAACGTCCCACTGCTGGGTACGGGCCTCCCTCTAATCCGAGGGGGATCAAGCCATAGTCCACCGCGCTGGCCTAGTGCGTGTTGGTGGATATCACATGTCTTTCGAAAACTTGCAAAGTTCTCTCAGACATGTAGGTTTCCTCACGATGTTTTCCTTCACCGTAAGACAAGTGGTGATCATGTTAGAAAATGATTCGCACAAGAAAATATCAGAGGTGCGAGACACGGATTTGAACCCGCATCACTCGGTTATCCTAGCGAGTGCGTTACCACTGGGCCACCACTGCCTTAAGCCATTTAGCTTCAATGATTATTATATACAACTAATTATAATTATTTTCTTTTTGCTTTTCAGGATACCAAATTATATCCTAAGGATAGATTATGTAAATTTTGTAGATATAGTTTTATTGAATAAGTTTTAATATTTTAATTTAGCCTCCCATGTGCACTACGTCTAAGAACATATACAGTGCAATCGCTTACATGTCAATGCATTAATGTACATTTAAGTGTGTACTGTGTTCCGTCGAATTAATTCTAACTTAATGTGACACATACATACATAATTACATACATACATAATTACATACATACAGGTATACGGAAACGTCGTAATATGCTCTCTGTATCTAATAAATATAGTATTTTATATAATCTTGATCCAAATAAGAATCAACATGATACCACCGTTTTCAAACTAAATTTACACTCGACTAATTTCGTCGATTTTAAGAGCTTTTATCACACTTTATAATATTACACATCGTTTTAGCGGAAGCTTAATAATTCTCACATATACAAGTACTGTGCGACAATACGATACTGTCGCCTATTTTTATAAACACATTCACGACCAATGTGGTCGTAAAACTGTCTGTGCGTCATCGAAGGCGTGTCGTATAAGTTTTATGGTGCGACTGAGGATTCAGGCGTTTCTTTATTCTCGCTTCAGGATTTTAGAACTGTTAACTAGTAGCTATGCATTTAAAATTAGTAAATCCACTGATAATAGAAATGATAAAAATTGATTAAATGATAAATAACATTGCCATATTCAATACTCATAAAAAATATTAAAATGCTTAGAATTAGATCAACTTTTATCTCTAAAATATTTTATTTATTTATGGGTAGGCACTGTAGCCCAGGCAGTGGTAGCCCAGCGGTAACGCGTCGCTTGTATAACCGAGTGATGCGGGTTCAAATCCGGGTCTCGCACCTCTGATATTTTCATGTGCGAATCATTTCTATCATGATTACCACTTGTCTTACGGTGAAGGAAAACATCGCGAGGAAACCGGCATGTCTGAGAAAACCTAGCAAGTTTTCGTAAGACATGTGAAGTCCGCCAACACGCACTGGGCCAGCGCGGTGGACTATGGCCTGATCCCCCTCGTACTGAGGGAGGCCCGTGCCCAGCAGTGGGACGTTAATAAGGGCTGATGATGATGATGATGATGATGAGGCACTGTTACAAGTATATACTTCAGATATAGTCTATGTCAGTGTCTATGATTGCTATAAAGCATTAGAAACGTGAACCAAAAATCAAAATAATTCTGCGAAAAAATCATGGATAACTTTTATCTATAAGCTAAAGTACTATAACGGATGAAGCATCCGTTTTATTAGTCCGTATTGTTACTCCCGTTAATATTTTTAAGAGAATCATTATGACTTTTGCGAGTTTTTATCATTTTCAGCCATTTTTAATTTTGAACAGAACAATAATAATAAGAGTTTATCATTAATCGGCACTACGAGCACTATTTTAGAGTTTTCGTTAGGAAAAAAAATGATTGAATGTATAAATTATGATGCATGAAAATGAACCTGGATCAAGACTTCTATTTGTTCAAGAGTTCAATTTATTAGTAACGAAAAGTTCAATACCTCTCATAAATACATATTTTTTTACAGATGAAGACGACTTTACATTCTTTTTATTTAATTTTCATGTTGATAAAAGTTTATAGCATATTGAGATAAATATTATTTGTGTTTTAATTAAAACGTTTGATGTTTACAATGGGTTTGTAATATACATATCGGTTTGTTTAACAAAGAGGCTTATTGAAAATTCTGGCCAGTAATAAATGAGTTACCTCCTGCTTCCTCTATTACTTCGCTTATCGTCAGTAAAAAACTAAGGGCAATGGCCACCGATAAAAGTAATAAATCATTTTAGTAATTGTTTTTTTCTATACCCATTAAACTAGGGAGCATTATTAATTATGTAACGACGTTTGGACGTATTTTGTGTGTTGCATGCATTAAAATTTTATAAAGGACTAAACCTTATGTTGTTATTAATTTATGTAATCGCGTCTTTACTGTTGTACATCAAAAAGCCTTGTTAACACAGTATTTAATTTTTTTCTTGTTAAACAATAGGTACTTTTACACCTCTGACAAAAACGGTGCATAATTTTTTATTCTGAACGTAAACGTAAATTCTGAAAAGTAAATGACGTAATATATGGATATTGTAACACTTTTTTTTTTAATGTGACAAAGGGGGCAATCGGGCAGGAGGCTCACCTGATGGGAAGTGATCACCTCCGCCCATGGACATCTGCAAAGTGCAAGACTGCAGGGCTTACAGTTTTGCAGATGCGTTGCCGGCCTTTTCGGAAAGGGAGGGAGGGAGGAGGTAGGAGGGAGAAGGACGGGAGGAGGGATAGGGAGTGGGCCTCCCGGACTTTCACTTACCGGACGAAACGCGACAGCATAGCTGCCACTTCACGCCGGTCTTCTGAGAGAGAGTGGTACTATACGGGGCGTGCCGGCCCATTCGGCTGCTACCCGAAGGTAACAAGCATGGCACTACCACATGTAACACGTATGTAGGTACTTATATATGTTTCTAATTTAATATTTTATTCAAGTCAATAGTTACAGAGTTATATAGTCGTAAACATTTTGTCTGCCGAGTCAAAGTCTTACTTTCATTTTTTTTAATATATCGACAAACATAGATACAGATAGACAGACAATGAGAAATTATAAGGATTCCGTTTTAACCTACTACCTTTTTGGCTACGGAACTTTAAAGAATAATCATAATATTATTAACACACATTTTTAACCGCATGAATCTTTAAAAAAAAAAATAAAAATCTTTATTTGGAACAAATTTACAAAATCAGAACATTGTACGATATGGACTACATTAGTTAAAAACTGTGTTGTAGTCAATAACGCCCACCTCCAAGACATTTAATTAATATTATACTAGTTCCAATATCTTACATAGAAGTAGTTATAAAAGGTAGTATATTTATATTTGCAGACATAGATTCTAGAATTAAATACAATAATACATATAGTATAATGCTGTGTGTGTGTGTGTGTGTGTCTGTGTGTGTGTGTGTCTGTGTGTGTGTGTGTGTGTGTGTGTGTGTGTGTGTGTGTGTGTGTGTGTGTGTGTGTGTGTGTGTGTGTGTGTGTGTGTGTGTGTGTGGAGTTGTGACTGCCACTTAAGTAAGGAGATTTTCAGTATCTTCATAGGTAAGATCCTGTAACCAAGCGATGGTTGCACTTTTGCAAACATGTAGTGTCTTAGGAAATATATTGATAATTTTATTTATTCTATTATATATATTTGAAGAAAAATAATAATAGTGTCGTCGACACAAAGCCAATCGACTACGATGGGTTTCACAAACTATATCAGATCTACGTTTATTGTGAATTGTATAGTCATTGTATGGTGTTTGTGAATGTTTGCGTAGTATAGTATGTAGAATAAATAGTTTCCTAACCGATAATACCCGTGTGACTTTATATAACTCATCGGTAGGAAACAGCATGGATTTAAATGTCATGGTTTTAAGAATTGTTCTTTGAGCCCTTTCAAGACGAAGTAATTTAGTTTTTCCAGTCCCTCCCCAAGCTGTAATACCATAAGATAATATTGATTGTGCAAGAGCATAATATACATTTTTTAACAACGGGAAATCAATTAAAGGTCTTAGTTTCTTAAACACGAAAATCAATTTACGAAGTTTTGTGTAAGTAGCCGCAATATGCTCTTTCCATGTCAGGGTGTCGTCAACCCATATGCCCAGATATTTAACATAAGTCACAGGAGTAATTTTTTTACAAGTACATTCGACATTTCTCTTACAATTTTGCTCATGAACATGGATGGAAATACGGTCAGACGGGAGAGAGTTTTTATGTGGAGCAAAAGTAATAAAATTAGTTTTTTCAAAATTTAACGTTAAAATATTTAAATTTAGCCAATTATAGACGGAAGATAGTGCACTTTCTGCACGTGTACTCACTTCTGGCCAGCTTTTACCATGAACGAGAAGTATAGTGTCATCAGCATATGAAATTATACTACAGTTTGGAATAGAGAGTTTAGACAATTCATTGACATAGACAAGGAATAGTGTTGGCCCAAGGACACTGCCCTGTGGTACTCCAAAACTTAAACCAACTTCATCACTCACGGTACCATTAATTACCACGCACTGAGATCGATCACTAAGATAACTTTTAAATAGATCATTCACTACTCCTCTTATACCAATGTCATTTAATTTTGTCAAAAGATTGGTAATTGAGACCGTGTCAAATGCCTTACTTAGATCTAAAAATATTCCAATAACTTTGTTTTTACGGTTAAAATTTTGAACGATTGTAGTGGTAAGGTCCAAGATCGCATCTTCAGTTGACTTACCACTTCTAAAGCCATATTGGTTCGGAGCTATAATATTATTAGCGGTTAGATAATTGTTAAGTCTACGGTTTAATAGTTTTTCAAATATTTTAGAGAAAGAGGTTAAAATTGAAATAGGTCTGTAGTTATTAATTTTATTTGCATCTCCGTTTTTATGAATTGGATGAATGAGAGCTTTTTTAAAAACTTTAGGAAAAATGCCTGATTCAATAGATATATTAAAAATATGAACAATCAATGGAATAAGCACGTGTCTAGCTAACTTTATTACAGAAATGGGAATTTCATCCCATCCCGTCGCAGCTGTATTCTTAAGGTTATTTATTACATTTTCTACTTCTGAATGGTCAGTGTTATATAAGGACATAGAAGAAGAGAAATGGGGTACAGGTGAGGAGCAACATGCATTCATTGGGTTTGAATTACCAGAATCTTTAATTTTAGTAGCTAAGGTTTTACTGACACTAGAAAAGTAATTATTAACATTATTGACTGCGGTAACAGGATCACTTGCCAACATTAATAAGTTAGTAGGTGATTGAGTTGGAGGTTTGAGATTGCTAACATTTTTTATAAGATTCCAAGTCTCTTTGGCGTTATTTTTAGCTTTTAAGAAGTTATTCCGATCATAATCTCTTTTGATTCTTTTAAGAAGATTATTGCAAAAATTTTTATACCTATTATATATTGTGAAACAATTAATATCATCCGGGTTTTTTTTAGATTTTCGAAATAATTTATCGCGATTACGTATACATCGCAAGAGTCCGGGTGTGATCCAGGGTTTGATTATTCTGTTCTTATTAGAAGTTTTTATTTCATGTGAGTTCCTTTTAACAATATCGGAAACCGACGTAACAAGTTTTAAAGCTGCACGTTCAACATTGTAATCTTGAAGGATACCAGAAAAATTAAATTTTTCTAATTCTTCAAGACAAGCCGTTTCATTAAGTCGCTTAGCTGACCTCCTTGTGCTATGAAATTTTAATTGAAGATTAAAGTTGACGATTACCGGTGCATGATCAGTAAAATAGGAGTCAAGTACGAGAGTATTGGCAATATGTGTAGATTTTAGGATAACATGGTCGAGGCAACTATTATTTCGAGTAGGCAAGGTATGGGCCGGAAGTAGTCCATGTGACGCGAGAAGGTTTAGATACAAATCGGAATTTGAGTCAGAGTTATTAGTATTTATGTTTATGTTAATGTCACCAATAATCGCTATGTTATCAAATGTATAAAGCTGCTGTAAATATTTATCTAGAGAAATATTAAATCTATCAATGTTTCTGAAAGACGGTGATCGATAGAGGGCAATAATAGCCAATGAATTTGTGAACTTCAAAATAAGACAATTTGCATCATTAAAAGTGGGTTTCTCAACCGTGTGAACTATATTTATGTTAACGTAGACAACCACCCCGTCATTTTGGTGTACATAGTCAGAAGCATATGAAGTGAAACCTGGTATGACAGGGAGGTTAGGACACTTGCTAAGCCAGCACTCTGATAAAATTATAATATCAATTTGGATATTAACTCTATTTAATAAGGTCAGAAGATGTGTAAAGTTACACCCTAAACTTCTAATGTTCACATGTAAAATGCTAAGCGCTTTTACAGTTTTTGAGTTCTTTTAATTAAAGTTAGTTAAAAAAATGAGCGGTTTAGAAAATTAGTTTTAATGAAAATTGAAATTTCAAGCAGCTTTAATTAACGTTTCTGCATTGTTGAAGTACACATTATTCTATCAAAGTTAAATTATAGTTCGTACCTAAAATATAATTTCAGCCTCTAATTAACAGTGGGCGCACTGCTTAATTATGTTTGTTAGTATTGGGAATCACTGCGTGACGTGAAATGTTTATGCAAATACAATCAACGAATGAAATATTTCACGCTAATTAAAATACTGCTAAATTACTAATTGATTAGAAGCTTTATTTACAAGTAAATATTATTTTGTGATTTCAGTCGATGTAATAGTTACCTAGTAATAAGATACATTTATATAATAAAATAAATCTGTAATTCAGTTATTTTTTGAAGCATTTTTTTTTGTTTCTCAGTTTTTCTATAATATAGAAAAATAATATAGGAAAAATACTGCAGATTGTTCAAATTAAATAGCTATTGTACCTTGGCATTGTGAAAAAATGAATATTACTCAATTTCAATTACCTGGTTCATTTTATATGTATCAACGAAGCTATTTGATTTGAAATTATAAAATTTGAATTAAACTAGCCACGCTTGGCACTAACTGCATCTTGAGTGTTATATTTTTTTACAGTTCAGTGATATTTCATATTACCTATACCATAGTAACTACCGATAGCAGGGATAATGTATCTTCGGATTAGTGAGAAACAATACAGTATAAAATTTATCTTTAATATACAAATTCACAAACACCTCTTTATGATAATAACCAAAATAATCAGAAGCATATAATTACATAGGATGTAGAACATTTTAATTAAATATAGCTTATTTAAGCGATAGGATCATGCAGTATTTTATGTTTTTGCAGGTAACAAGCTGCATTGACTGATAAATGCTGTACGTTTTCGAGTAATTAAGGCTTAGAAAGCACGCAAATTTACGTTCGACAGTCGACACCCAGCACTTGCATAGCTGGCTCGGGAATAATTGCTCGCTTGTAGGTGTTGTAGGACTTAGGCGATGAATAAATTATTTCTTGTCTACAGTTAAAGCCTCATTATGAAATTCGTAGATTTTATATTCTTGATTAACTTAAGTGAATTCCACTGGGAAATACGTAAGATTTTTAAAATTAAAATATTCAAAACTATTATGAGTCTGAAGAACCTCTAATGAGTTATACCTTTGAACCTTTCTATGAAGATATATAAAATATATAAAAATGATTACTAAAGGAACTGTTTATTAAAATTAAAGTATAAGTTTTTTATTATATAATAAACATAAACATATTATTTATGTTGTAATAACGTAGTATACAGTAATATTTTATATTTTCATCGAAGAAGTTATTAATTGAACAGGAAATTTGATTTTAAGCTCATTCGTATTTTTATTAATAAAAAGGAAAGCGTATAATTAACTTGACTCGGCATCCAAAGCCGATCCTTAATTAATCCGTACGAAATCCTCGAGCTACTGTTTTTCTACTATACCCTTACCTGCTCCTGTCATATTCAAAAGAGAAAATGAATTTTGAATAGCTTTCGTGCTTCGTTTGAATAATATGAATATAAATTTATATCCCTATAAAAGATATTCTAAGTATTTATACTAGAAACATTTTTTTTCTTTACTTTGAAACATTTTCGCCTCTATTTTTCTGTAATGTACAAAAAATACTCCACATTATTCTTATTTTCATGTAACATGTAAACTTTAGACATAATTATGTTTAGGTTTCGTGTTGCCGCCCCTCTGTTATAATTGGACTTTGATTGTATCCATTACGAATTTTCTATGTGGTTTTTGTTTACGATACGAGTCGAAAATTCGAAATTGATAGAAGGCATCAAAATCAAATTTACTTTAACGTCCCTATTTTTGTTGGTGAAATCTAACCATGAAATGGGAAAAACGGTATACGAGCTTTTACGAGCGATTTCACGATCCTTTTGGCATTTGAAAATCTGTCACATTAATCCAAAAATCGATTTTATTTCACAAGTGCAAGGAAATTAAGAAAATTGCGACAGAATATAATGAATCGTTTTATCTTAAAGAAATATCTAATATCCACATTTTCAAATTAATGCCGTTAATAGCAATTTTTTATATCCCACGGCATTCGTGATAAGGTATCGTTAAGGCATCGAACTAATATTCTTCTTGAGAAAACGTTTTATTACAATTTATATTTTATAACTTAATTGGCTCCATTCTTATATTATATCATGTTATATATTATTATTATTATTAATTATAAATTTTTAATATTTAATTAACAGTGACAATGTTAACTCATCACAATGTAGGTACTAGTTATAGCTTTTATTCACGTCCAAACAAACGGTTAACCACATAAAATTAATTTGCATTTGCATCAGAAATAGAGTAATCGAGGAGTAGTTTTAATGCCTTTGGGGTATTTGATTAATGTGAGGTAGAAGAAGTGTTCTACAATGACAATTCATGTAAAATAGCAGACTTGAGGCACAGGTATGAATAATTTTAAAAATTACCAAAAACAATATTTACTATAAAATTTATCATCACGAATAACATAAAAAATACTCAAAAAATATTTTATAATGCAAAAAGTATGAAATTGTTTAATCAAAATTAATTTTAAGGATTACTTTTATTATAGTCCCTATCAACATTTGCTCCTTATATGAGTAGATTTCCATATGTTACTTTTCTATTAATATCTACTTTCTATTATTTTCCAGATATTACTTTATATTGGCATCTTAGAATAAAACAAGCCTAAATATAAAGCACTATACAGTATACACATTGTATTTCGGACCTGTACATTGAACACTAACGGTAACTATGCAACAGAATGCTTGACTAATATTTTATTTAAGCAAATTTTGTACGTGGAAGCCACAGCAGAGTTGTATGATATATTGGCACAAAACATCGTTATTTAGAAAAGTCTTGAAAATATGCAAGCGACTGTAAAACCGGCAGTGCTATAAATTTTCTAGAAAATTGCGCATGAATTACGTTATGTGCATTTTTATTGGTATTCTTATACGACTTTATTGTGTTGCTTATGTTAGAACATCAAATGGATAATAATGTACTCGTATGTGTAGCTTACAAATTATATTACTTTAAGTCATAAGAACCTAAAGAAAAAAAAGCAATAATTTGATTATTTCCATTGTTATAAGTATTAGGTGTTATTAAATATATCGAAACTCATGCAGAAAATATACTCATATACGTGAAATAATAAATACACTTAGCTTGACAACATTTTTCACTGCGAGAATATTTTATTTGTACATGTCCATCAGTCGGACGGGAGCGAGCATTTCAACGATTTTACAGCATAAATCTCTAACGTGGTAGCTAAGCTTTTAGCGTCCTTTCATATTCGGTGTAGCGTGTTTTGATATATTTTCACGTGATATTTAACGGCATATGTAATATTTAGTTTTATTTAAAATGTTCTCTATATTTTGTTTGCATCTAAAAAGCGTTTGCTTTCTGGGTTCAAAGAATATTTTAATCATTACTTGAAAAAATACTTCTTTAGGACTTAAAAAGAAAATATTTTAATAAAATATTCATAATATACAAAATGTAAATATATTAGTAGATGTTAATGAACCCAAAGTAAGTACCTACATATGAAAGAATATAATAGGTATCCACCTTTTACAATTTTATGATATAAGTAACTTAAATCTAATGATTAACTATGTTAATATGTAACTTAAAAATATAGCATTGTTAAAATTTATAATAACTATTACTATACCCATGTATACTGTATAGTCTGGTATACGCTGTGTGCATTACAGGGCCTCAAGTCTGCTATTTTACATGCAATTGTCATTGAATTACAATGCAATTTTAATTCAATTACCATTGGTCCAAAATTTGACAAATTTACAATGGTCGATCAATGGTCTTGTCATTGGATTGTAGTTGAATTGTAGTTGAAAGGGAATCGGTATTGCCATTAGCAAAAAGCGTTCGCCGAAATTAATTTTAAGCTAGTTTCGATTATAATATTATATGTTATTAGTTTATTTTTTAAAGACTAAATATTATGTAAAATGATCATAAAAAGCCAAAAAGATAAATTTTAAGTGCAATCTAAAACATAAAACTAATAATAGTAATTTTTGAGTTTATTCATTTCATACAAAAATACAAATCTATCCTCTTTATAATATTATTATAGATTAGTATAGATTAATATGAAAATCAAGTATACTTAGACTATAGCTATGCCTTTAGTGTTAAGTAATGAGTGAAGCCATGGTTCACACACTTCACAACTTAAGAATATTGGTTTATAAATAAAATAAATAAATAAAAATAGCCTTTTATTACTGAAAAAAATTAACATTTATAAATTCATTCATTGTATTTTTGATTCAACTAAATTCTTTTTTAATATTAATTCACAACATTTCACATTAATTTACCTTACATTATTTATTTGTCTATAACTATTATTAACATTAATTCACAACTCTTGTTTACATAGTATTTATAAATAGGATAATAATGCTAAACTTATTTTATTAAATTAAATACAATGTGGTCAGTTCTTTTTGTTATAATTATAGGAATATTATAATAATTATAGGAACCTATGTGTTTTTGTTTACAACTTGTTAATTGAAAATTAAGAAAAATTTTTTTTCTTTAAGAAACATCTTTAAGTTTATTCAAGTATGTAATTACTTAACTTATTTATGTAAATAAGATATTACAATTAAATAACAATTTCCTCATTATAATAAGTTGATTACTATTATTATTATTGATTCAGGTTTTCTTTTCTTGTATCGGGCTGAAGGGTTTGTACCATATCCTTTCTCTTTACTGCTAAGTTCATAGTATATTTTGGGTAATTGACCTTTGTTTCTGTTTGGGTTTAGAGATACAATTTTATCATATTTTAGGATTACTTTTTCTCCTTGTTCCCTTCTCTGTATTCTTCTAGTAGTAGCTTCCTTTTTTCTAGTATATCTGGTGGAATATCTTCATTTATGTAGATTTCGCTTCAATTTCACTTATCACTATTCACTTGACAGTAGGTTCGTACTTTTGAACTTTTTTTGCATATCTTCTTCATTCATGGCAAGAGATGATGATGATTTCTTTGGACGTAGTAAAGTATTTTTATCATTTTTATACACTTTTCTTGCATTTATAACTACTTAAACAATTATAATCATATTATTTTAACGAGACCGTGATAATATTGGTTTAGGTGACAATATGCAATGACAGCACAATTGCGCATCAATGGTAGTTCAGTGGCGTTCCATCGGCTTTAATGCAATCACAATGACAGCACAATTGCACATCAATGGTAGTTCAGTGGCGTTCCAGTGGTCATTAGAACTGTCAAAATATTAACAAACTACGCAATTCATCCGATCATTGACTTGTCATTATGTACGGGACTACCAATTGTTTGGAAATGTATCATTGAAGTGTCATTGAAGTGTCAGTGACAAACCATCGGAAAACCATTGAATTAGTAGACTGCAAAAATTGCAAAAAATAGCAATTACAATGTCATTGAAAGACAACTGTGACACAATTGTAATAGCAGACTTGAGGCTCAGAGTCATGTCCATGTTTTATTTATTCGTCTGCGTCTGGGAAGCGTGCATTAGTGTCGAATTTTCCCCCTGCATAGTACGGGCTTAAGCGTAAAATAATTTTATATTCTGGCAAATTAGTGTATGGTATTTTAATCTCAGTTATTTATTTATTTGAGAAAGAATCTACAGCCGAACCCATGTTGTCTAATTGATCCCCGTAATAACACTTGTAGTTTCATATAAAGCTTAATTTAAGTAGTTTTATACAGCTAACACTTACCTTTTTTGAAATAGTTCACTAAAATTTAGACTAAATTAGTAAGTTGTTGTTAACTATAGGGAACTACATTTCAAATTCAAATTCAAATTCAAAATATTTTATTCAGCATGAAATTATTACAATTTTGTTCGGAAAGAAGAAACCACTGACCTGAGAAGAACTGGCGAAAGAAACTCAGCGGGACTAATATATAATTTTTTTTGTTTTTTTTTTTTGTCTTAGTGTTTTTTCTTTTTTTAATTAAATTGAAATTAACAATAATTCTATAGGTTGAAACAGCCTGGTGGCGATCACATCATTCCCAAGGCGTATTATCTTCTAAAAAATCGTTAATCGTATAATATCCTTTAGTACACAAACGTTCTTTCACAATTTCTTTAAATTTGGCAATAGAAGCTTGTTGAACGTTTTATGGAATCCTGTTGTATAAGCGTATACATTGTCCATAAAAAGAATTACTGACTCGGCGTAAGCGAGTCACAGGCATTACAAGTTTATTTTTACTCCTAGTGTTAATACTATGCATGTCGCAGTTCCAGGGAAATTCGTGTATATTTTTATGAACATATATAACATCTTCGTACACGAACTGAGAAGCAACAGTCAATATTTTTATTTCTTTAAACTTATCTCTTAATGATACTTTATTTGTCATCAAAATAGAATTACAACTTAGTGCGGTAGCTTTCGAGTCTTGACGTACGAGTATAATTGTTGGGAGAGATATTTTTTGCATTCATTGTTTAACGTTTATCGACAAAAGTTTGTGTCATTTATCAATAAATTTGCATATACTTACTAATTTATATTTTATATAGAAAGAAACTCATGTAATCTGAAAATGACCACTTCACGTTCTATGTAGTCCTATTAGTCAAAATAGGGTACAGTATGAGTATGGTATGATACGAGTAGGTGCTATCAATATTGCTTCAAATCTATCTTAAAATCAATATTTTTTTATATTCATTATATTAGTATCATATTAAAGAGGATTGTAACAGTAAAAGCCGTAAAAAGTAATAAATATTTATGACAAATATGAAACCTTATGCCATTCTGGACGTTCATTAAATATTAAACAAGTATTAATTACCCTGTAATGGAAATGTGGTATCGGTTACATAATAAAAATGAACCGACGGCAAATTAATTACACTATCAATTAGCATATAAAATTGGATACGTGAAGTAACCACCAACGGAGTGAAATTAAATTAGTGGTATTAAGGTAATTCGATGAAATTGTAATAAGCGGATGCTTTTTGATCCCTGGATAAATTGTGAAAGGCGGATGGCGCCCCACTGGACGTTACATGGATGTATGATAGAACTAAAAGAGAATTCTAATAAATAATAAATATATAATGTGAATGAGAATCTTGGATTATCCACATATGAGAGAATTTCTTTAAAATTTATAAATATAAAATTAAACTAATTTTTGAGCTTTTATCGATTTTAGCTCAATTGTTCAAAATCTTAATAGATTTGTACCATAATATCTAATTTATAAAATCATTATAAAGGAAATACACCTGTAACAGAAGTTTATGTCAATAGTCGGTACACATAATGACGATCGTAAAATTTTAAATGGGCATATGCTATTTCATAGAAGTTAATAGGAAAAGCTTTATGGTTGCAAGCCAACGATGTTGACTCGAACTGTAATAGCTGTTCTGTATGAGAAAATTTAAATTTTTTCAAAATTATTTAAGCATAACAAATACGAGTTTGTATAATTTGTATTTATTTCTTTAAGACATACGCGATTTATGTCGACGTTTATCTTGACGTTCTTGAGTTCTATTTAAAATGCCAAATGTTCGCGTAAGTTTAAGAAAGTTCATAGTTAAAATTAAACACTTTGTAGTTCATAACATAAAAACCAAGACGCTTTTATAACTCTTAAGCATAGCATATCCGAAAACATAATTTCATTTGGATGATATACAAATTGAAATAAAAAAACGGATATTGTTAGCTTTTTCTATAATACTTTTCTTTTTAACCATTTTCAAAGTTTAGATATGTCATATTAAAATACACTTAAAACTAAAACTCGTATAAGAGCATTATCTTTTTTTGAGGTCGGGAAAATACTGTACCCTCTAGATATTTTACATCCCTAGCCGACATCTCTGGGACGCCGTGGCCGTCGGCTAAGCTAATTAGGCCCCCTGCTCTGTCAATGTTTCGCACGCGGCCTGGTTTAATACGTGTGTCTCCATTAGCCGCCCTCAGTTTAAACACCCTGTGTACACTAGCAATGACAATTCGCTAAAATTGATTTGTGTCTGAGGGGCCTTGATGTCTATTTGCGAACATACGATGTTTATTTTGTTTCTCAGATGTAACTTTCGTTTTATTTTTATTATTGATTATTGAAGTAATCATGTTAACTAGCTTAGCATTTGTCGCTTGGTCTTTACATTATAATAAAAAAAGATGTCTTTTAAAGAACTGGTTTCATTTTGCTAGCTCTTTGCATAATTGTATTATTCCTAAAAGTTTATTTTTATAGTTACTATATTTCGTACCTGCGTATAATAAAATTCTAAGTCAAATTTGTTCATAAAATAGTTTTTGAAGAGCCTTATTGAAATGATCATACATGGATACAGAAGTCGAATCTGTAGACTTTAGAATTGTTGTCCGTCTATGACTCCAACATGCAGAATTCAACTGATTTTGATGAGTATGATGATAGCTGGTAATCCAAGGCAAGGGTAATACTTTTTACTGCGGGAAAATATCTAATTTCTGAGAAAACTAACTGCATACAATTAGCATTGTAATAAAAAGATTTTAATTAAAATGAAACCATTTAATATTTCTCCATATTTATTTTATTGTTTTTATACATACTTCAAGCTTTTAGTTGGTAATGACTTTCTTTTTTGACTATTATTGAACACTATAACTTAATTGTACACTAATTGACATGACATATTTACTTTGAAAACATCTTAATTCGCTTAGCTAAAACTAATTATTTCCTAAATCTCATAAACAAGTGTGTTTATTTTGAAAGCTCGCAACTGACTGTGTGAGTTTATACTTATTTATCTTTCGTGAATATAAGTATAAGATAATTTAGGCCCACTCCCCTCTCGCTCTTAAAGTGCAAAGTGACGTGTGTTTCGCCCACGCCGCCAGCCGCCACCGTCACCTCGGCATCTGTACGTGAGAGGTCACGGGCTATAATGCCCTGGAATGATAAGAATTGTTTATTAAATAAACATAGATTATATTTAAAAATATATATTTTTAAATCGTGATTTTGTACATCTCTTAAAGTTCTTGCTGTTTTATATATTTTATATTTATTAATTCATAACATGTTTTGACGAATGTATTCGACATTTTGTGCGTAAAACATTCTATGATTCAATATCTTAATTTTTGATATTTAAAATATTATAGTCTAATATTACAAATCTTTTTTAAATAACTTGTCTATTAGAACGAAGCATGAATCTTAAACTAGGTAAGCCCTACCTAGCATAATAGTAAATATAACCGAAAATAAAGTATATTAAGTACGTTAATAACTCTTTGTTTGGGATCTTGATAGATATAATCCTTGTCCCTCCTTATGAAGGGTATTGCTTTGTAAGCCACTTTGTCAGTCAATATCAACAAATTATTCACTCGCGTACCAGCCACGAAGTCCTTAGCCTCATATAAATGCACACACAACACAAATAATATCAGTATTAACGTGATTTTTTTCATTTTGCTTATTTATTTACATTATTATATTTAACTTATATGAATCTCCTTCAAGATTACGATTATGACTGAGTTCTGAGTCACGTCTTATCGGTTGTTTAAGGAAAAACAAATGAATGTGTTTAACCTTGTCTCAAATACATGTTCATAAATGAGACGTTTATATCTATTTTAACGCATATGCTTATAAAAATACTTATTATCTTTTACACTAGTGTTATTTCATTCAAATGACTTTCATTTTATACCCTGTTTATGGTATTATAGGTATTAAACCTTTGTTAATAAGTTTTAACACTATGAACTAAAACAAACGTCACACATATTATAATAATTTTATTTGGCATATTAGGTACGTATATGGGATATTGGTAGACTATAAAATATTGCAATTAATGGCCCAAAATGAAATTACTAGAAATTGGTGGGAAAAGAAGAGATTACTTGAAAACGAAATGAGGGTAAAACAAAAAAAGATAATATATTTTATTATTTTCTTTATTGTAAGTAAGAGTAGGTAATCAGTTTTATTCTTTCTGCATGTTTAAAATGCTTATTTTGCTAATTATATTATACAAAGCACTAAGGTATTTCTATTAAAGAATAATAACCCCTAGGTAGGTTAATTAAATGTAATAGCGACTGAAATATATATTATTAATTCAAATACACGAATAAATTAAAAATGTAACGTTAAAATGCTAATACCATTGGTAGTTCACATTTCCTTCAACACTATTAGTTACCTTTGCTTAACCACATCACGTCGGTAAGATTAACTGCGCTCATCTATTGACTTCCTCACACCGCATTTTAAATAAATTACTCAGCTACTATCGAGTATATAAATTTTGTTAATATAACTTTATATTACATAATATTATTTCTTTAATATGAGTAGCTCTGTCACTCTTCGATGCCTTATTAATGTAAGCCTAAGGATACATTATCTTAGGCTAAGCTTTCAATGACGTATGAAGTTGAAGCTTACATTGCTTAATCTGTCAGTAAAAACAATAGTATCATTAGCCGATATACATATTATTATGTAATCTTATTTTATATAATATATTTATATTATTTGGGTTGATAAAATAAGGGAAATACTACCTTTTTGTAAAAAAAAAATACATTTTTATACTACAACAAACATTATTCAAGACTTCAAAACCAAGCAACTTGTTAGTTTCAGCATATTCGATTAATAAAAGTCTATCCAAGTTTTATAGTAACGTCAGGAGCTCAGTGCTTGAGACCGGGAATTATTAATGCAGTGCCGCTGGCGACAGACGGTCAGCCGAGCTACCGGAGCCACCGCAGTAGATGAATGATCTTTGTAAAATGCACCTTTATTATTTATGGTTATTTGAATTGAAAAATTTCCTATAAACACATGGTTTACATATCGCATGGCGTTTGAGATGTAAATTTATGTTGAAAAATTATATATTATTATGCCGAAGAAAATTTTAAAATTTAATAGAAAAAGTTTTTAAACGAAAAAAGCTAATTTCAGCTTATATAGACAATAAATATATAATTAAATAACTAAGCTACATCACTTATATGCTATCTAAAATAATATTACAAACATGACAAAATAACATATAACGAAAGCACAGCATATAAGTACCTAGTAAATAACAAAAGCTCATCAACATTCAACACATTATTTAAGCTCGCTTGTGTATAATTGACACGCTCTTTACCCGTATAAATATAATTAGTGAATTAATACAATTAGAATTAAAACAAAGTAGACTGTTACAAATGGCAGAACATCATATCATCGCATTTTCGCCGTAGCTCATACATTTAATAAGCGATATTGTGAGCAATAAACATTTGCTAATGTCGCAAATGAGTACGTTAATTTATTTTATTGTTGGTACATAGGTATTAACTATTAGTTTTAAAGCCATAGTCTTAAAATCACCCATTGAATAATGGTCGCAGGAATAAAGACATAAATTTCAATGAACAGACGGTACAAGAATGTAAAATCGCTTAACACTCTCATGACGACTAATGTTTAACTACTGCATTGTCTTCATACTTATGCATGCCCGAAGATAGTCCTTACTTAGAACTTCTGATGGTTTTATGTACTATAATAAACGTAGACAAAAACAATATTCTCTGCAGCTTTAAAGTACAGGGATGGTTCTCTTTTTGTGATAAATTTATGTGGTGGGCTTCGAAAAGCATTGTATCTGCAACAGATCGGACGGTGTAAATGTTGTAATAAATTCGCGGTTTCGCATGTTTGCTCTCGAGGACATTTAGCTGGATGTTATTCCAGACCGCCGCGTCACACGCTTTGATCTTCCACCGACTTTTTGCTGAGCACTTGTTTTGTACGACGACAAATAACTCAAACAGGAACGCCTCTTTTTTTGATTTTATCAGCCGAGTACAACGTGTTTTAGAGATTTAAATACGTACTTCATCATTAGTGAGATCATCTGACGATCGCAGGATGTTTGAAAGAGATATGGAATTCTTTACGGACATTTTAACACTTATATTTTTAGTGCTTTATTTTCATTCGCTGAGATAATAATACTTGTCACGTCTTTTTGAACTCGTTTTACTTGACTTATAAAGAAGTGGAAATTATAATTCTTTTCAAACATGTTAATAAATACTATTTCCGTTTTTAGGATATTCAAAATGAAATATTAATGCTTAAACTATGAGTATGTACCTACCTACTACGATCTAAACTTTTCTTAGTTTTATTAATTCAGATAGGCCCTTAGATTCTTTTATATTGATGTCAAGTGTATTAGCGTTAAAATAAATTCTCATTCAGCGTATCACTGCACACGCAATGTACGCGTAATTGAGTCAAACGGGTCCATGAGCTAAACTAAACGAATCATGCCAGACAATTCTCAATACAATGTATATAACTACACTCTTACTACTATAATTATAAAGGTTATAGTCCATAAGTTATTATTCTATATGTGTGGTCGGTGATACAAGCGAATTGATATTTCCTCTTTCCGACGAATAGTTAATTGCATTTCCGGGGGTCTCTCATTGTTTGAGAGCTGATCGCTGGACGTGATGCATTAGCGTCGAATTGTCAAATTACAACAGGATTTGATACTTCATCTATTTAATTTTATAGAGGCCATTATATTTTATTAATGAACTCACTATGAATACAAGTAGTAACAGTTTTAAGTTTTCAGTAAAAGAAACATATATCAAAGAATTATCTTGTTGATACGAGTATATCGAAGTACAGGTCGAATTAATAAGCTGCCTTTGCTGTTGAAGCAAATTTTATAGACATTTTGTACATCGAATTTAGCAAGAATTAAATTCGTTTAAATGAAATGCATGCATCACGTCTATAAGGCTAATGACACATTTTAGACTATTTCCTTTATTATTTAAAAAAATGTATAAACGAAAAAATGTGTATAAACGAAAAATATGTAAGTATCGTGCGGTATAAAATTACATTAACTGTGAATAAGTTTAATATAGATATTTAATATATCTTTAAAATTAAGAGGAATAAGATTAATATGGGAGTGAAAAAAGTAGAAGCTTTAAAATCAACTACGTAGTTTAAATTAAACCTATTAACACCACACATACTAAAAAACAACAGTTATGTCTTTTAACATGTTCAAGCAAGTAGTTAAAATTACTGTAAAAATAGGATCAAATAATTTTACGACACGAAACTATAATAACAGAGTTCAGTGACATTGAGTGACGTGCTTAATCTTTTCCCTGACAGCGTGACGCGCGGAAGGCTTTGTTTTGCACGTCTCCAGAGCCACTGAATAGTCATACAACTAAGACCAAGTACAAGCTCACGTTTTCTTTTACACTCTTTTTTTTAATTTACTTAAAAAATCTTGAAAATGTGCTAAGGAAAGGTTTTATTTCACCTCGAAAAGTTATAATTGTTATTAGGTAATAGAAGACGAGACTATTATAAAATAAGTATTATTATATCATCGATGGACAATATTATACAGTCGTTTTTATATATGATATATAACGGTTAACTAAATATTAAAATTAATTTTAAACAAAAAAATATTTTATAGAAAGTAGAACAGATTTTTCATTTCGCAGTGTAACAATGATGTGCTGAGAGACAAACATTTGATCTAATTGTAAGGTCACCTAGATTCTTCGAAATATGGTGCAAGTGCTCTAAAACTGGAGCGTTGCATATCTTAAGGTCAGATATTAAAATGCAAAGCTTTTAGTCTTTTTGATCACTTTCATGCAGATGGTGAATATTTAAATAGGTCGAGTAGCAAGCAAAATATTTAAAATCTAGCGAACTTCTTGTTTATATTTGTAAAATATTAATATTCTATTGATTGGAGCATGGGCTGAAGAGATCTACCACCACGCTGGCCAAGTCAGCCAGGCTGTGGGATGATAATTATGATTAAAAACTTTAAGACTTGGTAGTTGAAGATATCAGTGATGCGATACATTTGAAACATCTTGAAGTGATTTCCCAAGCGATCCCCTTTCTACCAATCACTTAGTAATTTATTGCAATAATTATTGCTAAAATGTCAAACGGTATTAACTTCTTATACAGATTTAAAAAGTGCCCTAGATAACTAGAAACGTATCCTACATTATGTAAAAGGGTGATATTATATTACAAAAAAAAATGTATGTTGAGAATTAAAATGTTTTAAACGTGATACCTATCACCACGTATTTTGTAATCGATTTTTCATGACGTTGACATATTCTTTAGATTTTTTATTAATTGAATGGTATCAAATTTTAACATTTAAATCGGCTATCCGATTTAAAAATGCTGGACAGTTTTGTTTATATTTTAAAACATCTAGTTCAAGTTACGAAAAATACCGCCAAGTGAGAGTGGGGCTTTACTATTAGTGGTTCTGTTGTTTGGAATATTTGTAATATGTATGTAATAATTTTTGGTACTCTAAACAGTAATAATTTATTAGGAGACAGTGCAATTGTGTGTGACACCGCAATGCAACAGTGCAATCCATTTTTGACTGTTAAATAGGAAAGCCCTCAAATTACCTTTAAGAGTTTAACAATATTTTTTACTATTGCTACGAGACTCTAGTACTATAATATGTACATATATAAATGAAGATCTTTATCAAGATTGATGACGTCTATGTAAACTATACCTTAATTAAAATAAATGTTTATTCACATATATAAAAAAAACTTTGAAGCAATTAAATTAAAACAAACAAAACGACACGTTTTGAATAGGAATTCAGGCTTTTTACTAGCTCGAAATATATTACGCCCTGTAACGCACTATAATAAAGATTATTATTTATAACGTTGCGTGATAAAGTTTATGTGGAAAAACTAATTTTATTTTCACTAAAGCAACGTATTCGCGATACGTGACCGCACTAAATTATAACTTTAATTATAATATAACAGTGTTTCATTTTAACGAGTACGACGAACATTGTAATAAAAATCAATAAGGCATTTATTCGTGTTAAACAACAATTAACGATAAGAAATAGGTTATAGGCGCAAAGGCGATACGACAAATCTCAATTTTAAGGCTTATAATCACAAATGCTCAGTAAACGTAATCTTTTCTTTTAATAAGCGGAAAAATTGTTTCTTATATTTTCATATGAAATATTTTAAGTGATTAGAATGGAATGGAATAAAAAAAGGGTTAGTATAAGGTTTTTCAAATTAACATGATACTTACAAAACAATGAACGGTCTGTAAAAAAATGTGGTAAAAGCTATTAACTCGAAGGTCATAGTTCGATTCCAGCAGTTTCAAGATTCATTCGTCAAACAAATACGAGTATTTATGCCATAACAATGTAACTGAATTTCTAAAAAGTTTCTTCAGAAAAAAATATTTTGTAAAGAACATCACATTATATTTCGTGTAAACTAGCAAACCCAGTCCGCTTCGCTGGGTGTAAGCTAAAAGAAATTAAATGGTTTTTATAATTTTCTAATAAAATAAAAGTAGCGTAAGTTACTCCTTATTACATTAGCAATCTGCGAATGAAAGTCCCATCAAAATCGGTTCAGCCGTTTCAAAGATTATTTTATTGATGTACGAGTACCGTATATACTTTCGTATGCATTAAGTAAAAAGCTTTAATTTGAAATTAAAAAGAGACACTTCAATCTTATTTGTATGTACTGATAGACGACACGTTTGGTTTGTAGTTGCTGCGCCAGCGGTCGCGGGTTCGAGTCCCGCTGAGGCATTCATTTGTTGAGCACGAATGTTTGTACTCCAGTGTTTATATATTTTATTATATGTATATATTTAACGTTATACTATGTGTAGTTTATCAACTATCTGGTATCCGTAATGTGACTCGTAGCTTACTACGGATATTATGTCCCAACATACATATTTATATTTATATATTATTATATTTTACTGATTACTGCTTTCACTTTCAAAGAGTAAGGGAGCAGCTGATGTGATGTCATTGCAAGTATCAAAACATATGGTAAGAAATAAATTTACTTTTAATTGGGCGTTAACATAATGATATACATTCTCGCACTAAGCCGTTTCAGTTATTATGTTTTAATCCGCCTTTGTTGAAGGATTAAGTTTTGTAAAGGGTATTACAAAGAAGAACACGCGAAGCATTGATATGTTTGTAATAGACGTACAAAAGGGTATAAGTGCGAATTTAATTTAAACAATTTTCATACGAATTTCATTGTAATAAAGATTGTTATCCGATAAACACATTTTTTAGCATGAATTGATGCTTTGTGTATACCTTGCGTGTCTGTCAACCGTAGTGACACGTAAACTAGGTGTATTCAGTTTAAATAATAATAGGATAGATAGTTCGTGTTAAGCAATTATATTTTATCTAGAAATGATAAAAATTAGGACATATTTCATTTCACACATTTCAACATATTTACTTTGCTTAGTTAACAAGTAAAGTTAATGAGAGAAACAAGTTAATGACTGATAATAATTTAATTATAATAATGCCATGATTTAGAAGAATATTTACTCATTTTAATCCTGATAAGATAATATTGTAACCCTAGAGGCCTAAAATATAAACAGAAGCAACGCAAAATCTGATAATGTATATAATTATACCGCTAAAATACCATTTTCCCCTAATGTCCTCATTTGCCCTCGCACCGTGACACCTATTGATTTAACAAGCAGTCCATATGCAACTAAAACTAGAGACCCTCTAAGCAAAGAAACACCATTAAAACCCACGTGGGACCCGAAACCCTATTCTCTAGAGTAAAACATAACGTGTGGTTCCGTTGCACTTTTATTTTACCACTAATTGGTGCATTTCGGGGGTAAAGGTTCCCCGGAGGCCTCGAGGGAGATCAAACACGACTTTTCAATGTCACTTTATTTGTGCGTAATGAATGCTGGCTTAGATAAGTCAATTTATTACACTACTTTGAAGGGATATCTTTTTTACTTAAGTTAATGCGGCCCACATTAATTTTATCAATGTTATTTTACGATTTCTGTGATGATAGAAATAATTAAACCTGTAAGTTTGTTTTTGATTGTTTTAAATTATCAATTCGGTTCAGTTAGTATTTATTAATGTTTATCTACTGAAGGTGCATAATATTTATATTATATTTTTTTAATTGCAGTTAACTAGTAATTTATAAATACAACAATACAATATATTATATACCCGAAAATGGCACTTATTCGTAATTGATTTTTATTCAAAAGCTTTTTCATAATACTGTAATTGTCCAAGTATATTGTATATATATGTATTGTTTGAAAGGAATAATAATATGTTGACAATATATAATATACATATACAATATATACTTACTATATCCTAAAGTACCATATGCTAATTCCACTAATTTACTATTAGTTTAATACGTAAGTACTTTATATATTTAACAACCCTTTCATAAAAAAATTTTCATAAAATTGCTAAATAAAACTGGCCCTAAAAAGCTTCAATCAATATGTTTATTATATTTAAATCTATTTTGTAATCACGTAGCTTTAAAATGTTGTATTCAAAAACTACTTCTAATAAAAAAGTGAAAAGTAGGTACTAAATTCATTACTTTTTAAATGAAACCAAAATATACCATTTCATCTAACAAGCTCTGAATGTATTATTGATATAAAGAAATCAATAGCTTGCAACCCTCGCAAAATATTTAGTTACGTCAAAAAATCATCTTTTTTAATCCCGAACTGATTAAAACTCCAACCAGCGGGGTTCATAACAAAAGACGGACCTTAATATCATCGGATCAGCCAGTACGCTACCAAATTTCACGCACCCTTTGTAATAATATGACTGAACCATGAATCTGGCTGCTTATGTCCGGAAATTACCGGTGTCTCAGAGACTAAATATTTAGGGATAACTTTGGATAACTTGCTTACCTGGAAAAAACATATTCATATTCTGGTGCAAAGAGTGAGAAAAATGATGTATGTCTTTAAGAAAATTGTATCTATTGCAGATAAAGAAACGTTGATGACCACGTACTTCGGTCTGATCCAATCATTACTGTCCTACGCCATCTGTACATGGGGTGGCTCGCATGGATCACATCTGCTTCCCTTAGAAAGGGCACAAAGAGCCATTCTAAAAAGTATTATTCATAAGAATTTAACTTACCCGACTACCCTTGTGTACAAGGAATGCTCGGTTTTAACTGTAAGACAACTCTACATTCTAAGCCTTTCTTTACGATGTCATGCAACTATTATCCCTAACTCCCAACAACAGCAAAAGCGAACTACAAGGAATGTTTGTGAGGTAAAAAAATTTAGAACTGCTCTGGCTGGAAGACAAAGTAGTATAATGGGTTCTCATTTATATAATAAGATAAATAAAATAATAAATATTAGTTCCAAGTCCCGCCCTATAGCAAAAAATATTCTTACTACATGGCTTAAGAGCCTTACCTATGATGAAACGGAAGACCTATTAAAATCCCTAACATAAATTGTAATGTTTATAATACCTACACACTCCCTCACTCCCTCTCTCTCTCACACACACACACACACACACACACACACACACACACACACACACACACACTCACACACACACACACACGAACACACTCTCACACACATACGCACACTAATTCATAAATTATATTTAATACATATCATCATTGTTATATTTTAATTTTAATTGTTATATTCAATAAAAGTTGTTTATTTTTATTAGATATTATAATACTTTATCTTTTATAAGTACTGATGCATGTTTTCTTAATAATGTAAATGAAATTTATGCTTTTGTTAAGTTATATTGTTCAATATGGAAGGCAAGACGCTCGTAATACAAGTGTCACTTAGTACGAGCGTCTCGGATCTGTATAATAATGATTATTTTGTATTTGTAAAATAATAATAAATAATAAAAAAAAAAAATAATAAAAAAATATGTGCAGAGACCCTTATCTACCCTCTCTCTATCACGCGAAGGCTCCAAAACCGATAAAAGCCTCCAGTATATCATATTGGCACTTTTGGTAGAGGGTAATCTAATATTTTCCACTTCTTAAAGGATAATGCCACTGCTTTCCGAAACTCGCATAGAAAAAGTACTTTTGATGGATATGCTTTCTGATGAAATGTGGTGTACACTTCAAAGTGGGCTTTTATATTAATAGTATTATCTCTTTGGTAAATTGAGCTCTTTATTTGTGTAATACGCCCAATATCTAAGGTTTTTAGTAATTATTTTATTTATGTATATAAGATATACTTGAGTATGGCTGGTCCAATTTGGTTATTTATTCTGAAATGGCTTTCAAAGGAAAAATGAAATAAATTTAATAAAGTTGCCTAAAAGTTGAAAAAATCCGGAGAAAACGAAAACATGAAGTTTTTGTAGAAATGTTGTATGAACTCAAATATATATAATTAGTTCACTGATCAAAGTCTAGTTTTTTAGACAAAGTTTAGTTAAATGTAAAACAATCAGGGTTAACCCAGTAATCGCTGACGTGTAAATGTAAACAAAACAATGACTCGCTAATTCGCCCCCGCCCCGAGGTCACAGAGGTGTGGTTTCGACGCAGCTTGATTATAATGAGAACACGTTTATTGTTCTCTCTGGTCAGAATTTTTATTACAAGCCCAGTGTGTTATTATTTTTTCGTTAATCTTTTTGGTTTGATATAACAAGATTGTTGTTGCAATAATATGGAGATTGTGACAGTTTTTAATTTTGGACTGCTCGTACTTTATTTTATTAGCATAATTTTCGGAATTTGTGATAGCGTTTTAATTGTTTTTTTTCATAAATGAGTTTGTTCAAATTATCGTGGTGCTTGTTGAGAGATGGGCACAAGTAAAGTTCAAAAATGATTAAAACTACATAATATACAATACTTACGTAGATGTCGCAATTAAAATCTATACGAAAACATAACTTGACCCGACTTTGCCTTAACTATACTTTTCCCGCCTATTAGACACTTCTTGCAGTATACTCGTAGTACCTATACGTACCAAGTATCCCTTAAGATAAGCATCCCTGCTACGTTACTGACTTGCTTAACTACTTGATATATCAATAGAAATCGTGTCACTCAGTGATAATTTGTCCTTCTATCAGTTTATTATTAGTAGTACTATATAAAATATTATATACGTATGTGTCATATGCAACTATTGAAATCTTCTTTATATTAATTAGTATCTTTGAACGCGCTAATCTATGAATTGACTTTTTCGGGCTATAATATTAAACAAATAAACCACGCGAGTGGAGCAGAGGACAAAGCTAGAACTGAAATAAAATTCAAAATAAATAATATTATATAATAAAATTCTAATATTAATCACTTTGTCTCTATACATTGGTGTACTTACAATATTTTAAGTTGATTTACTACTTTACAAAGCTAACACGGTTTTATAAGCGTTGAGATAAGAAGTGTGTGTAAGATTAATTGCTTTAAGGACAGATTACATTTCACAGCACAGGTACTTAAGTAAATAAATTTCGTATCTATCATTAATCTCTTGAATTTATTGGCTAGTTTGTTGGTATTTGGTAAAACATCTGAGTGGAGTGCGAGGGCGGATATATTTATGGGATTCGAGATAAAATGAGAAGAAAGTATATTCTTTTTTAAAACTTTTTGGGAAAGTTGAAGCAAATGCGTTTTCTTTCTATCAATATGATTGCGTTGAGTGAAATGGTCGTAACTTTGTCTGCAGTATAATTTACGATGTGTGGAAATAGTTTATGACTCTCTCTTTGATAACTGTTTTAAAACTAACTAAATCATTGTATATTTTGAGATTGAAATATTTTTACTACAAAAATGTCAGTGAAAAAATTTCAGAATTGTTGCTTTTGTAAATATCTGTTATTAATTAACACGTTTTTATTTAAAGTTTAAGGTAATTGAAAATAGAAAATTTTAAAATGATGTTTTATGTTTGTATATAACAAAGAGAACTTATAAAGAATATATAAAACATAAATACATTATTGTATCTATAGATACTTATACTCCTTCAAAGCCTTCAGCATGTGAATAAATTGCGAATTTCATATTGAATTTTAATTCTATTAGCAATGTATGGTGACGTGTTTCAAAGGATGTTTAAAGGATAGGTATCAGAAACCCATGTTTAACACATCAAACGTGAATCGAAGTGCTGTCTGTCTCGTAGCTTTTAACCGCACTCGGGGGAAATTCACTGATCCCAGCATAAAACATTGTCCAGTGTACACGTACGATTTACACAGACAAATCTATAGAGTTAGATATACGACATGATTTAAAACCATGTTGTTTGTTTGTTTACTTGCAAAAATATTACTTGAATATGTTGTTAAACGAACTTCGAAAACACTCATTTAGTAAAATTTCTTTTAAAAGCATCGTTTCTATGTGCATGATAATTTTAATCTCTAATATAAATAAAATTCTCGTGTCACAGTGTTTGTTATCGAACTTCTCCGAAACGGATTGACCGATTTTTATGATATTATAAATACCAGGCCATGTTTAGTCAAACCCGTACAATAGAACCATAAATATAGCTTTATCTGACTGTGGTATGTTCTCTAAAAATAAATGAACAGTCCTATAAATGGATACTGTTTTAATATAATTACACATTTGAATTATTATGTAATACTGTAAAGTAAAATACGTAAAAAAATATAATTTGTGTATTAAAATTTTATAATTTAATACCTTTTTAGTATAGCAAAAAACTAATTTATATTTTTTAACAATTCCAACAGAGCTACAAGATAATATTTTCGACGAGTACACGACCTCTGAACTCTACGGGGAGCTGTTCTGACTTTATGTACCTCTTTATCACGCTTGTATCTAATTCAATTTAAATTTAAAGACATGATTATTATAACTGTAAAGAGTCAGCGATTCGACTGCGTTTAAACACCGTTAAAATTGACTAGAATTTAATTATATATAATGTATATACGTTAGAAATTAAATGTTGTACGAGTACGTCTAATTAGTTATTAGAGTCTTGAGAATGAACAATAATATTTTATAGCTAATCATAGACATTGAAATGTTATGCATGCAGATGTGAAAGTCGCTAACACTATCATGCTTTACGATGAAGCTATTCCCTTCTTGCAGAAATAACATGTTCTTGTGAAATTGGCAGTGCATGGCAGATATTAAAAGGCATATTGCAGTGTTATTATTTTATTACTTTAGTGTACATTTATTTTTTTAAACAGGTATACAAGACTGAGAATATGCATATAATATATTACGATTTACGACTCTGGAAAACAGAATAATAAGAGTAAAGAGACATTTGCTTAATAGCTTCTTATGAATACTAATACGACTTATTCTAGGTTTTTTCAGCATTCACTAGGTGTCTAACAGTTGTAAAATGTCCATCTATGTAAATAAGTCCATCTATTTCGATTTCTATCAGAGAATCGTGCACATATTCGTATATAAATACAAATTTTCTTATGTGTAATAAGCGATTGTTAACTACTGCGCTTGCCATATTCTATAAATATGCGATATTAATTTGAATTGATAATCTCTAAATATGTATATAGAGAATGCCAGTCAGACGCTATTGCGCCACGAGCCACGAGAGTCGCCATCCCATCGATTTGGTCAATAGCAATAAATAAGTCATGTTCAATTGGACTTCACTTGTTATTTTTCTGAGCAACTTTTGGGATTCTCCGCGGGGGTTAATATTACGTCTCATACGCTTCCTGGTCGATTCAATCTGGCGAGTGCTCGTATAACCACATGTGGCTCATTGGATAAGTGAATTATATGTACTCGGTTGAAAGGATGTTCGAATAGTGCTCATGTCATTTTCGTTTAAGTTTCGAATATTGATTTCGGTTATAGTCGTTTTGCGTCTAACGTCCTTTGTTAGGTTACATTAACTCAGTTTACTACTAAAGTTGCTTATTTGACATTTATTAAAGTATTTCCAATTTACATGGTTTGTATTTCTGGAGGCGGGTAAATTTATATTATTATTATAGGTGGTAGTAACATAAATAATAATAGCAGCCATTGTATTCAACTAGCAATATTGAAACATAATCCGTAGTTTTTTTGGCATTATTTTACAGATTTAGAATTCAATAGACCGATTTATGACCCCTCATTGACAAATTATTATGAAGTGAAAATATATTATTTTAGGTGTACTCTTTGATATATGACTACATAATATTACTAATTCTTTCTTATAGATAGTTTATTTTTTTAAAGTGCCAAAATGTTTTAGAAGTTCTATGAATGAATCATAGATATCATAGATAGCTAGACCAATCGCATGTGCCAAACATCCAGACGCACGAAGGTTCACTATGAGTAAGAATGGAAGCGCGATAATGGACCGATTGGTCTAGGAAGACTATGTAAGCAGTACATAGTCTTCCTTACAAAAAGTATTGTCCCCTGAATATCACGTATAAAAATTAAGACTGAGATATACATAAACTATAAGTAACATTACATTGTTTATTGGGAGCTTTAAAGCATCTGGTATAGATTACCGTAGACGGTAAGTGTCAACAAACGTTTAACAATATTCTTTAGAACATACGTAAAATCAGCAAAATTTGGTTCATGAGAAAATAAGAAAAGTGTGTGGTCTGGGATCTCGGGTGAAATGGATTTGCACAGTAGAGTTTCGCATCATATATGTATTTCACACAAAATAAATAAAACAGTACAAAATGTTATACTTAATATAAATTTTAGGCATACATACATAAACTTTTGAGTTTGAAAAATTCATACTTCTATTCATATTCATTTCCGTATCTAGTTTTAAAATGCGTCTATCAAGAATTCTAGTCGCAAACGACTCAACTTTATGCCGCTTGTTGGTACTACACTAAAATTTTCGTGGATACTGCTATGTTATTACGTGAGGTGCTCGTTCTCGCCGGGCGTTGGATGAATTTAACTAGAAAGGCAATTTCCTCTTTACGGCGTGCCTCTGAAAGTAAACGTATTAAGACGGTTACTATAGTCATGAGCTTTCTGATTGTGATATCGACTCGTGTGAATCGATAGCCATATAAAAGTTATGTTCTTTGGACTGGTTCTTTAACAGAAGAAAATGAAATAGCAGAGAGAGCAGCTTTTGTTTTATTAGAAACTCTTTTAGCTTATAATTCCACTTCTGACCATTTGCAAAAGTCTTGTTAGACCTCCGATGAAAAATACGTACTAAATACAAACATACATATGCACAAATCCGAGTATAAGGACAGTTAAGTGTAAAGCGTTAGTATTAATTTTTTTTAATCAGTTTTATGTATCAAAAGCTTCAAAAAATCAAGTAAATTATTAACATTCTTTGTAAGTTCGCATATTAACTTAAAAACTTAACCTTACTATATTTTCTATTCATCTATAAGTTTAAGTTTATATATATTTTTTATCAACTTAGTTAATGCAAATACTTATACATTTTAAAGCGTAGTCAGTAGCATGAAATTATTTTTTCCGTACTTGCAGCAAGGCATGAAAAACTTTGTCTTTATCTTTGTGCTGTGTAACTTTATTTACACAGCTTTAATAAATACAGTAAAGTTATGAGTGTTTTACTTTTACCATTTTATACGCTAAAATAAATAAAGGTTGAAAAATCTAAGTAACTTTGTTTATTGAAATAAAATTTCAGCACAGTTGGTGCTAGAAGCGATCAAAAGCGATTGAGCTTTTTTCTATTGTGGTCATTTTATACGTTAATAGAATATATTTAAAAATAATATTCTAAATTACGTTAGAATTTAAGCTCTAAAATAACGCAGAGGTCATAAAATTTTAAAAAGAAGGTTCCAAGAAAACTAAGCTAATATTATAAAACAAAGCTCGTACGCCGTGTATGGTAGTAAAATTTCCTCTTAAAGTTTATGTAAAACTAGCGTCCATAAGTAATCCGTAGTTGTTTCTTTCAGGTAACAGCCATTTCTAAAATTTAGTTTATGTTATAACATTCTTGTTATAATATTTATGAATAAAAATTATAAAAACACAATATATAATAACTGATATGATGCCAGCATAATTATTGATGTAGTCGAGTCGAAATTAAATAAGATATTAGATTTTTATTTTTTTAACTATTTGTAAATAGGAGGGCTTTTTTTATTTTGAAGAGAATACACACAAAGCAAAGCTAAGTATTCATAATACGTATTTCAATTCGCAGTATTTTTATGAGCTAGTATCCTCTAAAAATATTTATTCTTTTCGAATAACGCTGTTCAAATTTTCCTTTTCCTTGTTAAGTATAAAAGTACAATTCAATTTCTATCTAATCCCGTCGTAATTGCGAGGGCTGTGCGTTTGACTTCCTCCTGTATAAAACCGCCTCTAAACCGATCCTAATACTTAATCCCGGGATTTCTGAATATTTCGCTGTTTACGTGAAAGTCAACAAAAGAAAATATGAGATTTTTCATCTAATTACAAAATTTTAATGAATTATATTAGTGTTTAAATATTTTACTACGACATAATATTATAGCCGTTATGTTTTAAACTAAATAATTATTTACGTGATTATAATCAGTAAAGGCAAATTATGCCTATTATGGTTGCTTTGTAGATACAACGAGAGTGAACGCAAGTAACAAAATAATAATTATAGAAATGAATATTATCTATATTAGTTGTAAAGATTGTTATACTTAACAGTCACGAGTATTCTATAATTTGAAGTCCTTAGACTTGTTTCATCTATCGGGATACGGGATTCACAAAATCCGTATTGAATGCTCAAGCGACGCTACTAAATTCCATTTAAATGCGCGTTTGTCGCCGCCTGTTCAAATTAAGGTATTAAATTAAGCAACGCTCTCACTTTACTTGGTTTGTTAGATTTTATAGCAATTGAAGTTATTGTATTGAGTGGATTTCTTAATGTGTCAAATAATATTTTGAAGATGAAATACATACAATATTCTTAGTATTTTGCTTGAACACGTTAATCTCAGGGACTACTGATTGAAATATAAAAAATGCTTCAGTATTAGTTAGCCCGGTTATCGAGGAAGTCTAAAGGCATCTATATAACATAGACCTTAAAATAATATTTAGAACGCGAGAGAAGCCACAGGAAACGCAATGACTACGAAAACTCAGAAATATTACGGATAAAATTCAGCACTGGTGTAAATTATTTAATCTTTATCGTAATTATTCTTGACTTATGAAAGCTTTAAGCTAACAACTTAATATACTTAACAACTACTTGTATAACGTAGCTGCTTTGTTTGGACGATATTGTAATAGTATTTAATATTTGATATTTCCGTCGTGCCGTTAATATTATTAATAAAATATAGTCACATATAGTTATTTAAAATTTAAGAGCAGAGCATATTTTATTAGCATATCAAATTTTAATTGAAATTTAATGTACGAATTTAAAATACACACTAAAAGCTGTATGACATAACTTCTGACTTATAGACTCATTATTATAATTTGCTCACATACTGAAAATATGGTACACGACGAAGGTACGAAAAGAATGAGGTGCAAAAGCAGGTTTTTCCTTATTCGGTGATAAATAACTTTGATAAGTTACCACGGTCATTTCAGGTGGAATGTAACGTGAAATTATTTGTTTTCATCTCCCCTCTTCCTCTAACTATTAATAATTTCAGTGTTAATTTTTGTATAGGGCTCAAGGAGTACGAGCCCTTCAACCTAAATATCATCGGTTTGTGTGTTAAAATTATATTATTGTATTGTTTATGGTTTTCTCTAAAACTAGAACTAGTTAAATTAAAGAAATATTTTTATTTGCTACGAGCGGAGCCGCGTGTCATAATTACTAGGTACTACTTATGGTAAATGTTTTTACAGAACTGGGTATATTATAAATAAATCGGAATTCATCAAAATAATAATTGTACCACCTTACAAATAGTTTTTGAGACCTATTTAATTTTATTGGGATCTAATTAATTTTCAAAACTCCATGTAAGCAGATTTACAAACGATCAATTCTATTTTACCTGGGTGGATACGCAATCAACGATTGCGTTCGACAAGTCAAGACTAGTGCGATTTATTCAGCATTGTCACATAACCCAGTCTCAAAAGGCTTCCCTCTCAAAAGCGCTGAGCTCACTTGAAGAATCGAATACGTTTAAAATATGTTTAAAAGTATATTGACCTAACTTATTATTTAAAAACTTATTATTTACTTAAGGAATTAAAGGTATATAAATAAGGAATATAAGAAAGTTAGCTCGTGCTTCCTTATTTGGTAATAAATATATAGATAAGACGGTCACCTTTGTAGAGCATAACGTGAAGTTATTTGTTTTCATATTCCCTCCCTCTGTTATTATTTGCCAGGTGTCTTCACAGCCCCGTTTATTGCCGGTGTAAGCTGGATTAATCCGCAAATATCTAACGGAGGCAAGGATCTTATACAGTCAGTATCTCATAAGCTATGTACTATGTAGTCTTCCTGCAAATTCGTAAATATAGGGTTACATGGTTAAAGAAATTACTAAATTATTTTAACCGGTATTAGTTAACTTGGGACTCTAGATCTATCTATATCCTAAGTTTTATCCATGACCATGTTCCGTGAAAAGCAACGAGGCTTGTGTTGGGGATTCCAGATAGTTGATACACTACATATATATAACTTTAAATACATAAATATTATAAAAAATACAAACATGATTGGAGTACAAACATTCGTGCTCAACAAATTTATGCCACCAGCGGGACTTGAACCCGCGACCACTGGCACATCAAGAGTGACCCTACTTACTACAAACTGAGCTAAACTTCATCAAATAAATAGAGTTAATTATAAATATTTTGTACGCAGGTTTATATATTCTGCATTAACAAATGAAGGAAACTCCAATAAATCAAATATAAAGAAGATATAATTTTTATATAATACTATAACAATCATATCAAAAATAACAATCTAATGAAACTGTGCACTCGTAAAATTGATTTTTCCCTACTACCACGCTATATATGATCTTATGTAACTTATATTCCTTCTACAATATAAACAAGTGATTGACCCATATATTTATGTCGAAAGAAATGCTTCACGGACCCTTTGTAGCTTTGTCAGCAAAAACTTTGGATTCAGAGTTTTTGTGACCTTTTCCTTCATACGTTGAGCCCTTACGGAGCCCAACATTTACTTTGACAAATAATCAAGCCTATGGGAATACACAGATTTTTTTCTACATATTTGTAACTTTTTGTTTCGAAAATAGTACGGCAGTGTTTACAGTTTTAAAAATAAATATAAAAAAAATATTTTTGATGTAGATTTTATTGAATTTACATAATGCTATGAATTATCACAGAATTTTTCGAATCGTTAATTAATTTTGGAATAATAAAACATTTGTTAAATTATAGTATTAGTAGTAGTAGGTAGTATAATTAAATTTATGGCCTAAAACGCTCGTATAATGTAAACCAACATTTTTTTATTACAAGCGAATCTTTTAACATCTGAACTGGAAAATTTTATAATTTCCTCGTAAATTTTACTGCAAATAGATGTAAAATGCTCTTTTATTCTAAACATCACATAACGTTACCTAACGTACTGAATAAATTTTCCTGGAGTGTAACTTTATTTCCCTTCCGCTTCCCTCACAATATGAGTTCCCATTTGGAGTCCCGGCAGCCATCACGGTTTAATGCGGACAAGTTAAATTCGCCCCCAATCTTCATTACTAGCGCACATATTACCTGGTATCACTGGCAGGACAGTAACAATGGGAAGTTTGCATCGGACGATAGCAGGCGAAATTAATATTTGTAACCAAACGTTTCAAATTTCAACACTAACCTGTACTGCTCTATAAAATTGAAATATTACTGGAGCGGTTACTGTGACTGTAGATAGAATTTGTGCAAAGCAATTTTAAGAGCTTACAAAATATTTAAAAAGCCTAATTTTTAAAGTTTACTTCAATTTTAGTAGAGTTAGCTATATAGAGTTAATACATTTTATCGAGTTTTTATTAAGGGATAGCAAATATAATATGTTAAATATATTATGGAGATATAAAATTTATTTATACGTATCTCACTTTGGCGACAAAGCGAGAGGCCGGAATTTAAATTGAATTGTAGAACACGGAGCGTCATGGATACAATTAAGATGCTTTTGAAGCTTCACCAATTTTTTTATTTTCATTTTTTACTCTTTATTTGATAAGTAGGGATAGTAAGAGAAGTTTGTCCACTATTTTTCATATTTTATATTATATGACCATTAAACGTAATGACGTAGATATTAGACACTACATTTTCGTTTGTTCATGTAATTTGGTATTATTAAGTATGTTGAACTTTTTCCTATAATATAGTGTTTGTTAATATTTACATATAAGTTGGGACATTAACACACAGAGTAAGTTCCATGGTAAGCTACAAGGCTTTGGTTGTGAATACCATGTAGATAATACACTATACATATTATATACCTTTAAATCCATAGATATTATAGGTAAGTGACAGTGGTAGCCCAGCGGTAACGCGTTTAAGCGGTAAAGTTAGCGAGAGATGCGGGTTCAAATCCGGGTCTCGCACCTCTAATTTTTTCATGTGCGAATCATTTTCTATCATGATTACCACTTATCTAACGGTGTAGGAAAACATCGTAAGGAAACCTGCATGTCTGAGAAAACCTAGCAAGTTTTCGAAAGACATGTGAAGTCGGCGAACACGTACTAGGCCAGCGCGGTGGACTATGGCCTAATCCTCCTCGTTCTGAGGTAGGCCCGTGCCCAGCAGTGAGACGTTTAAAAAGGGCTGAAAATGAAGATAGGTACATATTATAAGAGTACTCTCAAGTCAAACATTGGGTTAATTGCATATACGATTCAATTTATAGCATATATTAAGAACCTTTTTGTAATGTGTTATATATGTAATGGGTCGTTAATAAACGGCAATTTCGGGACCGATAAAATATAAAATTAGTAATAAATACAGAAGTTCCTATGCCCACACCTGCGCTTCGCGGTCACATTGCCCATACTCATAATTTAGCGGGATTGCGCCCGTAAGTCGAATACAACGAAATAAATCCTTTGTTTAATGCTGCTATATTCATATATTATTTAAGCTACCTTTTCTTTATTACTGCTGTAATATTTTTATAGTCTATTTACGTTTTCATGAAACATATTTAAGCGGCCCAGCGGTAACGCGCTCGCTTGTATAACCGAGTGATGCGGGTTCTAATCCGGGTCTCGCACCTCTGATATTTTCATGTGCGAATCATTTCTATTATGATTACCACTTGTCTTACGGTGAAGGAAAACATCGTGAGGAAACCTGCATGTCTGAGAGAACCTAGCAAGTTTTCGAAAGACATGTGAAGTCCGCCCACACGCACTAGGCCAGCGCGGTGGACTATGGTCTGATCCCCCTCGTACTGAGGGAGGCCCGTGCCCAGCAGTGGGACGTTAAAAAGGGCTGATGATGATGATGAAACATATTTTGACCACAAACACAAAGAACTTTTCGAAATTCTTGGTATTTGTAATAGTAAGGAAAATAACAACTAAATTATTTCAAGCGTTGTGGTTTACGTTTCTTTATTCATTTGATATTTTTATCATTTAAGTTGTTTACAGTTTTTAATTCTTGGAAACGAGAACAGTTTTGTATAAATTAAGAAATAATTTACCCGCAGCATAAGTTGAAAACTTCGTCTTTTGTATCTATTATTGAATTTCAATCGACAAGTCAAATTTAAAGTTAAAGCTACAAACATTTCTACTTAGATAAAATTTTCAACATTTTCCAGTTACATAGTAATACTTACACTCTTAGTGTCCCAATGGGTGTCTGGCGTTTTAGACAGGTTTATCGCTTATGAGCCGAGTGTGCATGAGGTGTTAAGAGTAGCCGTATATTAGAGCTTTAAAACAAGTCATAAGATCTATTATTATATGAGACCATTTTTTTTTGAAAATTATGAATATCATTTTTTTAATACATAGAAATGAATTAAAATCTTTATGATATATAAAAATGCAGTAAGGACAGGTTAAATAGATAAAATGATATTAAATGATGATAATTTTTAATGAAGCTTTCTAATATACATATTGAGTAAAAAATAACTATGTTTTAAATAATAAAGTCATTATAAATCTATTCCCTTGTTAGATCATTAGGATAGAGCGTTAAAACTTAATGAAATTTACTGTTTCTAATAAGAAGGCTATCAGAGCGCTTACGCTACAGTTTCTAATTACGTTCCCTAATTAAAGCTTCTAATTATTATTATTTATGTAATCTCAGCTTAGTTACTAAAATCGGACTGCAGTTTGCAATCTACATAATAATTCATTCGTGACAGTTACTGGTAACAATATCAGGAAGTCATTTAAATAAAACATTTCGTAATAAACCTTAACAAGGTGTAAACGTCAACATTGCTTGAACAATTTAATCCGTACCTGCGTTTCACATTAAAATTATTATGGAGACGCTATAAAAGTAACATTAAATCGTACTTTCGACACCTCAGGCTACCAGCTCTGGTAGATAGAACAGTATTTATGATGTAGATAAAGAGCCAGAAGTTGTTCGTTTCTCCATTATCCTTAATAAGTATGGATTAGTGGGAGCGAGGTTTCAGACCGCGTCATAAATTAGACGAAGACGGTCTTTTATAATGGCCTTTGATTATCTCCTTTATAAACCAACTTTTGCTTGGGCCCTGATAAGTGGTATGTATATTTGAAGAAGTTAATTGGAGCCATGCGGTAATGCAGGTTAAGCTGTTCCATAAATAGTTTATTATATACTTTATCACGTTTATGGCTGAAAGCCTTCTGTGTTAGTCTCGCCTTATCCGAATATGGAGCTGATTATTGTGAATTAATAGTATTAAACTCTTATAATAAAATCGTCCGATCTATTTTTACTAACAATAGTTACTTAACTTAATCTTTTAAACAGCGATTCATCCTAGCTTCGTTCGGTACGACACTAGGTAGGGAGGACGCTCGTATATTAAATATTTTAACATTCTATATATTACTAGCAATTCCCGCGGCTTCGCCCGCGTTCTAATCACTACTAAAAAATAGGGATTAGTGGTAGAAGGATAAATATTTTGGGTATAGCCTATGACCTATTCTCAGACCTACCAAAAATACAAAAAACATTTCGTAAAAATCGGTTAAGCCATTTCGGAGGAGTTCGATAACAACCACTGTGACACGATATTTATATATAATATAAGAGATATACAAGAAATAAAATTTGTATATTTGTGGGAATAATATATTATAGGTTTTAGACTGTTTTTATTTAATTACCAAGATAGCATCGATTTTACTTAGCTCTCAATGTACCTTGTGAGTGGCAGAATTCCTCACCTTATTGAAAACATACTACGAGTATATCGTAAAATAAATATACCTTTATTTCTTTTACATTCTTATAAATGTTGAATTTTGAACCAATATCTTCGAAAATGGCAGTGCAATTTCATTCCATTGTATTCTATTATAGCCACTTAGATGAAACGAGATTTTCGTAATGCGTCGTGTGCGAGGAAACGTGAAATATCTTAGAACTTCCTAATTTGATCAGAGTATAATCCAATTTTTCCTCTGTAGCTAGACGCGGCTTCGTGACGCTCATCCATCTTACATGTTCGTCGTGTCAGTTCCGATTTCATTTGTTATAGGATAACCGAATTATTTACGACATTTCTTGTATCTAAATATCGTTCATTAATTATTATATTTTTATGTAATTTATTATAATCATATTATCGTTGATTTAAATATTATTATATTTTTCATATATATTATTAGGAGATATAGAGATAGATGTACACATTTTTAACCACTGTTTATCATAATTCAATTGTTAACAAATCATATAGGTACAAATAAAATTTTACCTACCGCGTTGAAGTACTCGATTTCAAAACAATCTAATAGTCAGAAAAACTACTAATGATATTTACACTCCCCTTAACCGAAAATGGCCGTGCAAAGGCAGTACACGATGATCGATATTCATGGTGAGTTCAGATCAATAGCGCAGCCCCTTGAACCAATTGTCAGTTCTTATTAAGCGTATAAAAATAAATGGTACGCCCGATGGGGGAAGTCACGAAGTTGGTATGAAAATTTTCCTCATTCATTTCTTGATTGGCTACTTATAATGAGCTTTTACAAAGAAGCATTCCTTTAATACTTTTGAAAAGTGTTCAGAAGATTATAGCTTGGTTAATTGGGTTTAGCTTGATATTACATTCAGATGCTACGGCTGAGGCACTTTAATGAACTCATTATGTATCAGATAGGTATATCTCATAGGAAGAAATAAATATTGTCTGTAATTTATTGGCGGCATTAAATTAAGTATAGTTTAGTTGTATACCAAGTTCTGATTCATTATGAAATCATCTAGGAAATTAAATAATAGTATTAAAAATTAAAGAGGAAGAGGTTATAATAGAAATAGTAAAAATTAAATTAGTTTATTAAAAGTACCTACTGCAGATTATAAAACTAAAATAAATTAAAAAAAAATACTAAAAGAAATACTACTAAACGTAACGGATAAATTGCTTTGAAACTTTATTCATAAGAAAGAGCTTTTGTTAATGTTTATCACACGACATTCATCGTCTTACAATCCATCATGGATGTATTGCCCCTGTATAATTTAGTACTGCAAAAATATCCTTTTCTATATAAATTATAAGCATTATCTTTTGTCGCCCACTGCCGGCTACCTGGACAACAATGTGTAAGGTCTTCACGGGTAGTTTATAATTTATGACTTCCCGCATGGCACCAAACCGCTATCAAAGCAATATGTCAAAACATCCGCCAGGGAAACCACAGCCTCACGTCACCTGCAGATATTTGTCAAAACTTTAATAAACAAATTTATCATTTCCACGAATAAATATAAATTCAGACAAATTTAAACCATATAACTCTATCAATACCAGCTGAGTTAGAATTTGGAATTGACATTGTAAATGTTTCTGAATATTGTGCCGATATGTAGTAGGCTGTCAAATATGGTCGCGCGGGACGTCGGAAGCGGTTCGATTTATTGCCAAACTTCATGCGTAAACAACATCCCTTTCAAAATTGATAAGATTAAATTTCAACTCCTATCTATCTACCTAATCATATAAATTCAATGCATAACCATTTCGATTGATATAATATAGTAAAATATAGTATTAATAACTTTAAAAGTGTAATGAAGATGTGCAAAATTTATTTTAATGTTGCCTTAACGTTGAACTAGATTTATTCCAAAGTAATCTATGACTGTCGTATTTTATCGAAATACACATGCTGGTTGAACGGTAATTGTCTTTGGAACATTCGCGTGTGCTTTAAACTTATACGTAAATCGAATGCACCTTTAACCACAATTGGATCACGTAGTCAGTTCATTTCCCGTAGTATCCTTATAGCGTTTCGTACAGTACCTGCCCCCGAGGGTGTCAGGGTAATTTACGAGCCGAGATAACGAGGGCTCGAGTCTTATCGACTTCCTTTGCTCTTTTTTCTACTCTCTCTAGTGCCTTTTTTACTAGCAAATCGACTATTACAAGAAGCATTATCGACCAAAGACAATCGCGAAGTCTAACTGGGACGCTCGGAAGTGTTCTTTCTCAGTTCATTTATGGAACAATTGCCTGTTGTATAAAACTGGGATACCATTTTATTGTGCAGTTGCGGCTGGTAGGAGTCTTCTTTGTACTTATCTACTTAACTGTGGAGCAAGTTTCTTGTAAAGTCTAAAGTGCAGTAACTACTTCAAAAGCTTTATGTACACTTTCGTATAATTATATTATTAGTTATATACATTTAATAACTAAAATACTAGTAATATAAGTGATATAAAATATAAAATGTAATTAAAATTGTTTTTAAATAAACGGTCACGGGAGTGCATTCGAAACGCCGAGGACCAAAAATAAAAAAAATCGCGAGAAAATCCGAAAATATTGTTTTAATATAAAATGACATATAAGATGCGTGAATGTAAGAAAACAATAAATTGTTTGCTTTCGCGTTATATAATAAAAATGGTTCGTTGTCCTTAGTGCAGTGGTTTTATTGCGAAAAAGTATCTGACTAAGATACAATGTTTCTAAAATACAAACAATTAAGAGGATTTTTTAAATAATACATTAAAATATCAAAAGAACTTGCAAGATTCAAGATATTAAAATAAAATCTTAACTAAACTCGCAAGCTTTCGGTGCACTAAAAGTAAGTGAAATTTCAAACGTTCTGGGATTAATTTTCTTGAAAAGCCTTCGTCCTTTATGTAGATATCATATTTCCGAGGCGAGTGTCACGTTTCTCCAGACATTGAGTACACCTGTCGACGCCAGTTTTATAGCTCTTTCCTGAAATGTGAACTCGCTTGAAGTCTGCTTAAAGTCGATTCCAACTAAGAATTTCTAAAAGCAAGTGCATGGAGCATCTATAAAATTCATACTATATTGTCTAGCAAACCCTTTTAAATACAGCGATGAAAAGTATACTACCTACAATATAATACAATGTACATTTAGTTTTAATACAAAAACTTGGCACCATATAAATAGACTTACGTAACAAAATATAAACTTTTATTATTTTTTCCACAGGCGCCAAATAGTTCGCGCGTCTGAAGAATAGCGTCCATTTCCTGAAATCATTTCTTTGCTTCCGTTCAAACGTTATAACTCACGGTTATTGTTTACCTTAACCATTGCTTTTAACGCTGGCTTACATTTTATAACAATGAATATTTTAAAGCTAATGTCTTATCATAAATAATGTATACAAACAAACGTCCCAAATGACACTCAATCAATCAAGCTGATAACTGTAATCAAAAGGCGTATTCAATTTACGATGGGCCCAGGTATAGGCGTAGGTACCAATGCGTTTCCTTATTGAAATTCAAAAGATCGAGTATTAAACACGAGATGAGATTTGTCCCCTAAGGATATAATTTAGACGCTTTTATCATAAAACGGCAGCTGGTTGGTATGGCGGTTCTCCTTATACTTAGATCTGCGAAAGATTACTGTGAAGAGATGTTTGATAAACAGCCCACTTACCAATTGGCCGGAGGCACTAGTAGTTAATATAAATTTTAGTCTTAGCAACTACTTTCTTCTTTTCTAATGCTACTTTGCGGAATGTCGCTCTTAAAATAATAAAATTAGAATTATTATAAGCTTCTATAGCACAATCATATTTATTTTCTACAGGAAAACACATCGATTCACAAAATTGAAGCTATAGAATATAGTTTGCTCGCAATAATTCAAAATGCAATTAATGTGCAGTGAAAATTCGTTTGTACATCGGAAAACATAACGAGTATTGAATTTAAGCAAAACCACGACTAAATAGAATTGTTTTATCTGATAGAAGAGAACATAATATATGGGCGAATATTGTTAAACTAATTTATTTCACTACAAAATTAGAAGATAAATTGATTAATTCAGTGACAAATGAGGTTATAATTTTATAACTATTATTTAAAGTACGTTGTTACTTCACATACGAGTATTATGTTCTCAGAATTTTGTGTATCTTTTAATAAATTTTGTATATTTTAAAGAAAATTAGACAACTTTTCCGTTATTATTCTCTGCACTACAGCTTATTTCACACGAAACCGCAGGGCATCATTAGTTTAAATAAAATTGCGCATTAAACGTAAGCATATTTGAAGCCAACTTCGCGAAATCGGGTTTACATCAAACTCTGTGAAGGGTCCCCATTTATCATTTGGGCCTCGCGCCAAAACGCTTCCATAAAAATATATTAAAAGTTTCCGTCTCGCTATCCACGTATTTTCACGCTTCGTATGTTAATTCCATCCTATAAAGCTTGATATCCGCTTTTTATGCGATTGACTAATTTTGTATGTCGTAATTATATTTGGAGTTGTATTGAAAATCGATTTTAGTTGTTGTTTTATGTACGTACTCCAGTGACTCAGAGAGTGATTTAGATTGTTAGCGTCCACCCCCAAAAAAAGAAATTCGTGTATGTACAAATTGGAAAACCAAAATATTAAATGAGGCCACTTCTTCGCCCCGCTGTACTATTTCATCTCATAAGGGTACTTGTAGTTTTATTCATAACTAGCGGTGCCCGCGGCTTCGCTCGCGCTAAGAGTGAATAAAATAAACATTTTTGCTTATATACTGTTACTTATAATGTACAGAGGACTGATTCCCCATTTAAAGTTCAGGCCCTCTTTTCTGAAAACTACTGTATAGCATTTTCTATTTCATCTACAGCGCCAGTTATTTTGTAATCCTGTGAGATGTTTCTCTTAAGTTTTAGCAAGACTTATATTTATATAAATTTGTAAGAACTCTATAGAACCAGTAATTGTGTTTTCACTTAGGAATGAAAGATTAATGTTCAATAAAAGGTATTTAAAATGTTTTATCGTATAATAACGTATCACTATACAAAACTTAATTCAAATCAGTTATGTACTTTTTCTGTGAAACGCACGCTTCGATTTACGTAGTTACTGTTTTTTATGTACTGATAAAAATAGGTAGGTACTGTGAGTGTAGCTTAGGAGACAGATATTTGATATTGTAAAGTAGCCCTTTTTAAGACCTACAATATTGTTTTGATGTATCTCTCAAGACTTACCCGCAGCTAGGTTTCTAAGGACGACTCAATGAAATAAATTATTTTGTTTTCCTGTGGAAATGTTTTTTTCTACAATAAAGAGTACCATAGTAATGACCCGAGTAATAAGTAATCATTACACATTTTTTTTAAATCGGTCCAGTACTTTTTGTGTTAAGCGATAACATACAAACAGACAAAAATTTTAATAACGTATTGGGGTTTTTATTCAATACATGTTTCATTACAGAAATTGTTTTTAAAAAAATATTTCATGTACGGACTTTTTATAAGTTTCTACTTTATTATATTTATACATATATATGCATACATATAGATACTAATAATAAAAATAGGTATTGCGAGTGTAACTTACATATATTTTGGTATTGTAGACTTTTCAGTAGACTTTTTTTAGACCTAGAATTTCCTACTACATTATTTTGACGTATCTCTTAAGATTTCGCCACTGGTAGCTTTCTTAGGCCAACTCAATAAAACCAATTATTTTGTCTTCCTGTTTCAGTGAAAAAATTTTCTTCAATAAAATGTATCCTATGTTGACCCGAGTAATAAATTATCACTACACAAAATTTAGTAGACAAACAGACAAACGCTCAAAAATTTTAACAACTATTATTTTGAATATAGACCATATTTAATAAAATATACGTCACAGCCTTTGTTTTAAATAAATATTTCAAATAAATGTGACTTTGCTCTGTTACTGTATGTTGGATAGGTATCATCGCCCCGCGGTTTCCCCCGCGTTGTTTAAGGTCCCGTGAGAATACCGGAATAAATAATATAGGTCATGTTATTGGCTGATAATGTAGCTTTTCATTAGTTAACTAACTAAACGAAAAGTCTGATCGATATATATATACTGATATATATATATATATATATATATATATATATATATATATATATATATATATATATATATATATATATATATATATATATATATATATATATATATATATATATATATATATATATATATATATATATATATATATATATATATATATATATATATATATATATATATATATATATATATACATACATACATACAAACATACATACATACATACATACGCCGTTTCTGGCAAAATATCTAAAAATTAAAGATCATTGTTTTGGGTGCTATGTGCGTTGATAAAGGCATAATATACTGCAATAAAAATATCCTAAGTCACGACCTGAGTAATAAGTTATCGTTAAACAAAATTTGGTTAAAATTTGTGCGCTACTTTTTGAGTTACACGATAACATACAAACAGACAAATGGACATACAGACAAACAGCTAAAAAAAATTATAACTATTGTTTTGGGGTCTATACTCTATATTCAATGCAAAATACGTTACAGTCATGTTTTTAAAAATATTTAATGTACAGATTTTTTAAACTACGGTTTTTTTTTATTTTATATTGTATTTATTTCATATGTTTCATATAAATAAATATGTATGAATAGAATCATAATTTTATATAGATCATTATTATTATCGAGCTTAGTAAAGTTTTAGTCAATGCTACTGAACAGAGAAAGAATTGAAGTTGTAAGTAGTTTAACAAATATTCGACGTTATTCTTTAAATTACCATAACTTTTTTATTTATGAACCGATTGACATGAAACAAACGCTAAATGTTAAGTGAAGCTTACCACAATATATATGTGAAAACCACATCTCGATCAAATGAGCCGTTTCAGAGATTAGCGTGCACAAACGCACAGACAAACAGACAAACAGACAAACAGACAAACAGACAAACAGACAAAAATTCTAACAATCATTGTTTTGGGTTCTATTTGCGTTAATAAAGGTCCCTATAATATTTTTTCTTATATATCTTTCATGTACAGACAGCAATCCGTTACATTTTTATTATATGTATAGATACGTATTCTATACACATATATATAATATAAAAAAATATATACGTTATTACTAATCTTAGGAATACAAAGAAAGCATACAATTTAAAAGGGTATTCTTATGTATTTTAAAGGTACGCTAGCGTTATATCTTCGCTAATTGTTAGGTTTATATTATTATTATTAATTGATATTAATAATTATATCATTAATGTTTATTGTATGGCTTGTTCTTCAAAATTAACTTAAGCGTTATAATAATTATTAAATAATAATTCGTAAATTCGTAAAAGAAAATATTCCATGATTAGAACAAAGTCGTAGAATAAGGACTCCTTTACTGATTTAGACTGTTCGTTTTATCATCATAGCGCAGGAGAAGCTAGTATGTACATTGTACAGTAATGTATAAATAAAAATATAATACATTTCTTGCGTGAAATATTTTAAAAATATTTAAGTGCTCTAGGCAAAGGTTTTAAACCTGCTACGATTAAATTGAGAAATTTAAATTTACGGGTTGGAAGAGAAGTAATGGTTCTCTGGACACAATAAATATTGATTCGAAGCCCGGGGATAAATTTGGTCCTCCTTTTGTGACTATAAATTAATTTATTCGTCCTGAATGCGTAAAAAGAAATATTATATTTTTATACAATAACATATATATTATATTTAAGGTATACGTATTATATACTTTATTATAAAATTTCCTTCACGATCATAAAATATATTTTAATACACTGGTTTACGAAGCAAGGTAATATTCAAATTTCTTTTTATAACATTGTAGGGATCTGAGCAATGGTAATAGCTAACAAGCTTGTTTTACGGTTGTGATCTTGCACCTGTAATTTAATTTACTTTATTAAGACATTTTTCATTTTTTTTTGTATAAGTACATAACTAACGAGGTGTAACACGGTGTATCTATGTTTAATAGAATTATACACTTGAGTAATTTTAATCGAAATCTTATTATAAGTTTTATTCTAAATGTATTAAAAAGTAGAGCCATAATATATATAATATATCTCTACCCACACTATTACGAAGTATAAGTACCGCGTAAAAAACATGCGGCTTTGTATTTAAACGTATGACGTTAATGAAAGTCGTATAAAAATAACTCTAATAATTAAAATGTATATAATTTTTAAAATTCTATAAATCATTGTAGGAACGAAACCTTTATAATAAAATCCTTTCGACCGTTTGACAAATATCCTCTGCAACGCAGCTCTCTAAATATATTGGCATCATTAATCCCGACACACGTAAGTAATCGCAACAAGCTAAAAGGTCCCAAGAGAAAAATCAACCCAGCTCACATATTGCGACTATTATTCTTCATCTCATTTGCTACCTTTTTACTTTTAGTTTACGTGAGAATAATTTTTATTTTCCTTTGCCATATACTACTGAAGCGAAATTTTTCAGAATAGATGTGGCAAGAACTTGGCTCGCCACACTATTTTAGATTACCTTTTGTTTCAGAGATAGTTTATCAGCAGACACGTTTATATGTCCCGTGGCTGAACAATACGGACGTTGTTAGAGGTGATACCTATTGCGACTGTTCTTGAGCACAATTTAGTTAGTGTTTCGTTTATTTTATTTTGTTTTTATCTTATATCTAACTACTAAACAAAATGGAAGTCAGCTTTTCTAGTGCTTTTGTATTAGGTTCCGAAAACTTTTTTAAAATAATAAATCATTAACTTTTATAACTTCACTTGGTTTAGCTAAAATCAGATTATCTTGATCGTCAAATTCAATCTTTTATCTTTTTGTATATTTGTTTATATTAAATTAAAATACAATTACTTAATTTATTTATACAAATCTAATGTTGAAGCAATCCACCTTCACTGGTAAAACATCAACATCAATGTATTGTTTTGACGAGACCCACACATATTTGATAAAAACTTGGTTCTGTAAACAATAATTTTATTAATTGTTATTAAAATATTCTATAATATCATCTAAGTTATCATAAAATCTTACTATCTTTTGCATAAGAGGATCCCTCTTAAAGATACAATCAAAGCGATCAGCATCCTCGAACCTTACGTCATAAAATTGCTGAGTCACTGCCATAGATATTTTTCCCTATCCTCGTTTATAGTCTGGGCACATCAGCACTTGGTCATTCTTTCGATGCATTCTCGTGTATACGGGCAATCTTGTCCGAGTTACGATCCACGCGGGCCGTTTCATTGTCTCAGACCTCAGCTGCCCGTCGCTGATTATTACCCCTGTTATGTGATAAGAATCCTCAACAACCGATCGATTCTTTTGAGCATCGGTCGTTAAATGTCCGCCTTTTGTATACGATTTCATCCTGAATGAATAAAAAATCCGGCGTCTTTTACATAAACCCACGTCGTGTCAATGTTTTATTTAATTTTTTTATACGACAGCAACGTAGAGCTTTTATTATAAGATAGTTTTATCTGTTTTAGATACATATTCAATGAATACATAAGTTTGTTGGCCAACAATATTTTCCTCACCTTTTATTTTCTTTTTTGTTCAAGAATAGAATACCATTAGCATTTTATATTTTTTCATTAAATATGTATCTTTTACAAGAAATTATACTTAGTAAAATAACTATTACATTAATATTAAATGCTATACTAATGAGCTTAAAATTTGAATATATTAATAATGTTTATTGTAAGTTAAAACATATTAAATAATTTTATAATACTTAGAATATTGTGTTATTATAAAAGCATTTCAAATAAATTAATTTTGAATTTGTTGTGATATAGTGCCGTCGTAGGTTCCATTTTCTTAAACAGATGTTGGCTTCGATCTGCAAAGGGTTAATTAAAGCTTACGTATCGCTACTTAATATACTCGTAAGTTGTTTCTGCTTCGGGAAAAGCTGCACAATATATTGGAACACTTGATATTTTTTCTACAACTTAAAATCATTTTCATTTTAAATTACTTTATATGAAACTTTATATTTCTTAACAGACTCCAAAGAGTAGAAGGTTATTAATTTGTATTTTTTTGTGTTTGTTAACTCAGAACTCTATTATTTCTTAAATAATTCGGAAAATTCTAGTACTTAATCAGATATTTTAGAAGTCAGTGCCAGCCGATACAAATCAAAGAAAAGCTTATCTACACAAAATAAATTAATTACATTAAATGAACACCACTTATTATTATAGAACTAATTCTATTACTTATAGAACTAATTCTTACTTTAGTGTAATTTAACAAAATATATTAATCCTATATTTAACTTTATAATAATAACATTGAAATTTTACCCTAATGTATATCTTCGTAAGATTCGAGAGAATTAGCTTCATTTTAATTCTTAGTTCATGTTTTAAGAATAACAAACTTCGCTTAACTCGATTTCGTTTTAAAATCCGGACTCTTTATAAAATACTTTAATTAAAAAGAGAAGTCAGAGAAGTTAGGGGAGTGAGTCGCAAATCCGGCTTAGCTTACACAGGGATATTACGGATAAAACTTTCTCGTATAAAACCTTTTTCATTCCACAATACTTATCAAGTATTCTTGAGCCTGACACTGATAGAAAAGGCGATATAAAAAGTCAAACAACTATTTATTAAAGTGAACGAGCTTTGTTCTTATTTTATCTTCGAGATTTTTAATTTAACTTCAAACTCTAAAGTCTATTTTTATTTTATTAACAATAGCTGTAATTGAATTAAATATAATATTCTGAGAAACGATAACTTAGAAATATAAATTCTTCCACCTTTAAGTAGAAAGCTGTTATACAAGGCTATAGAATAACTTAGTACCGATTTACTTAATCGTGAGATTAGTAAGTATGAGGTGGGTCCTGACCACCGTGAAATGAATAGCCTCAAGACTCTCAACCCAATATAGATTATATTTAGTAAGTTACCTTAATATATTTTAAGTAGTTTAGTTTTGTACCTACGTTAATGGTACCTAGTTATAACCAGTGGCTCACCTAATCTTCTCGCCTCATTAATCCATCTCGGATACTAAGTAGTAATTTTCTTTTTTTGTGTGAACTATTTTTTTACAAAATTGCAATAAAGAAATTCATTGAACTTATTTTCAACTTATTAAGAAGGAAGTTAAAAAATTATTGAGAAGGTTTAGTTTATTTATAGGGCTCGTATATAATTTACCACAAATAAAATATGAGGAAATGTAAATCGACTGCTTTCGTCATCGATTACATGATATCTTCTATGGAATTATCATTATTTCAAGTGATAGATTTAGATTTAATTGTATATTTTAATTCAAAAATAAAAATAGTATGCAATTTTAGAGTACATAATCCTACCTACATTGTATACAATAATGTTCCATCAAATAAAACATTTTAGCAGACGGCATACCTTATGCGCTTTTGGTTATAAGCGATGCCTCACGTCCTAGAAAGCTAATAAATAGGCATTCCAGCTTATGGTATATGGGACCCATTGTACGGCGGTACGTATTGTTCTAAGTACATTATTTATTACCATCATTATGGAGTAATTGCTGAAATTATCTATGAGGTTTGGAAATGCAAAATGTTAATATTTATTACATTAAAGAAAATACGAGTTCTTGAATCAAAATAAGCGTCATGAGTATAGAAAAATAACAGAAAAAGTAATTATTGTCGTTAAGATTACCTTGAAGTCTTTATTGAGATTTAAAAGTACTACATTACCTTGATAAAGACGCTTTAAAAGTATAAATGTAGTAATATTACATTGAACAAAATGAAAGACTAGAGCAACGTCCGAATACCACTATAAAATCTAATTTATTTCAAACACGTGCGAACTACTTAAGGTTTTTAGGAAACAGGAACGGGGAAAATTAAAATAAAGCTTTAAACTTAGGTACAACTTTTAGTACGTCTGCGAGTTCGAGCCTCATAAAAAGAGTACCCGACACGACGTATTGCGAGACGGTTTATTTCCACGGTATTTTATAAAATGTAAGCAACAAGAAAACTTTCCGCGTCATTCTTTCTTTAAAAGGACAACAAAAAGCACAACAGTAAGTAAAACACTTTTTGCGCGACAATCAGCGGACGGGCCGGGGCTAACAGCGTCGTTACATAAATTGCCCCATTTATTATATTTTTTACTACAAAATTTTTACGCAGAATTTGTTTTGAGAAATTTAAAGGATTGCTATGTAAATTATAACTTAAATTCATTGCGACAGACAAAACAACACGTTCTCATTATACAATTTTATAAAGCTTTTCTTCGTGTTACACTAAAAAAATCTTAGTGTTAAAATGTTTTAAAATTTATTTATTTGGTTTCGTTTTAATAATGATATTTAAAATAATATGAGTATAATGTAGAGGAAATAAATTCTACAATAATCTTAGTTACACATAGAAACAGTGTTCTTAGTTATTTCATTGGAAATAAAATTAAAAATATTTTATAATTAACTTATCATCGAATAGGTTTCAGACACTAAGCTGAAATACGGTACGTGTTTAATACTTTATTGTGGAATAGTCAGCGCTTGATACGAGTATCAAATGCTTAGAACTACGAGTAAGTACGTGATATACGAGTATCTCATTGGAAGAATTTAGAATTCTTATACAAAATAATGGAATTGTATGTACCCTGTCACAATTTACACAGAATTTAAAGTTAAATGCTATTAAATTCAGACTTATCTTCCTTCTAGGCTAATTATTATATACTTACTATATGAAAATAATAGTCACCTGCTAATACTAAAGGCTAAAGTTGCTACGACTATCGTAGCGTTGAAAACTGACGATTGGACGGTTTTCTTAACCAAAGTAACGTAAATATTTAACTGTTCTTACATCAATCTTGTGTGGAAATCGAAATGACGACCTTCAGCGTTATTAAATAGTGCCATTTAGACATAATGCAAATAAAGACCCCACCACCACAGAGAAGTTTTAAAAAAAAAAGAAAATATTTATTAGCTATATTAGAGTTTATTTTTTGTTACTTACACCATACTATGCAAGTTGTTTTTCAAGCTATTAGCGAGTTGCAAATTATTCCTTGTCGATACAACCGAAAGCGTGGGTATTGTGCCTACGCACTACAATAACATCATTCGTACTTGAAATATTGGAAAGCGACTAATGTAATGGTATATTCATTATTTATCTGTCCGTATATTAAAATTCGAATCCGTGCAATAAATATTCAAAACTTTTGTCTGTATGTTATTTCTTGGTCTAAATGGAAATCTATACGCACCTACCTAGGGACGAACCCAAGCGGAGTCAGGTTAAGTCGTTAGCTATTTTTCAATTTTCTTCCATACATTATGATAGGTTCTTATCTTAATTTAGTCGTCCACTTTTTTACTGTCTTTTCTACTTTTAACTCTACAAAAATATCCGGAACATATTATGTACCGAAGCTTATTTTATTACTGCTATCTTAATCGTCAAAATAAATTGAACGTTGACATTAAAAAAATATTAAAGCATGATAAAAAATATTGTCCAAGCAAAATCAATCCTGGCACACTTAGCCTAGATTGAACTACTGATTTACTCTCCAATTACTTTTATCCTATAAGAGCCCAATCAAGCCACAAAGAGAAATGAACAGACATATATAACGACAACTATTTTTAAACATTTCGTTCATTGAAGTTGAAAGCATTGAAGAAACACAAAAAGGAAATAGTTCACTTGAATGTTAACTCGTCTTGACTTTCAAATCCTTACTTCCTTCCATACGCAGTCGAGCGCACATCCAGTCTAATAGGTGGCGTTGGTATTCATTAATCACTGAGACGGGTTAAGCGAAGGAAATGCCCGTAAATAGCTAAATGCAAAACACGGCAGTTGTCCGCTCCATCAATCAATGATGTTCGCCGCGTTAGGGCGACGGGCGATACAAAAGACACTATTTTAGCGCTAAAATTATTTTATTGTACTTAAATCGTTAAAATATAATGAATTTGTAAACAAAAATTGTTTTCTTTATATACGGATATCATTAATATTTTTTCGTAATGGTTGTTGCGCGATATGCGTAAGTAACGAGAAAGAAAAATTTTTACTTAAAATTATTTTTCGTATTCAAATGAAATGATTTTGGTTAATCGTATTAATAAAATTAAAATGTGAATTTATTTTGGGCTCTATCAAAGTTCTTTTTATTTCATTTTGTTCTATCTGTCACATATACTGAGAAAACAACTACAAATCGATGAACGTAAAATTTAAAAATGATAACTTAATTTTAATCATAATTTATTCGTACATATTGTATTCTTTGATAATAGCAAAGAAAGAGTGACATTATTTAAGAATTCGATTTTATGTGTGGAAATTTATCAGAATAGACTTAGAATACGTGTGTTGGAGATAAAAGGTGCGAATCTCTCGATAGGCAAATTCGATCTGCACTTGACCAAATTCATTCAATCGAAAATAAATTTGAAGTATGTTTCTGATATTTCAACATAACAACTTCATATTGTGTAGTTTGGTTATTAGTACTATTTATATAATAATAATGTAAAATGTTTGTCTGTACATAGATAGGTTATATTGAAAAACTCTAGTGTTCTATTTCTTATCAACCTAAATACATGTTTTAAAAATATTACACTTATGTAAATAGTACGGTATGTTATCTTAACTGATACTTAATAGGGTTAGTTTTCATTTTAAATGCTTTAGTAATTAGAAACGTTTAACCATTGTTCTATTGTTCATTAATTAGCGTTTACGATTCCACTGATTCTACATACCTATCTTTTATAGTTTACGTATATTTTCTATTTGTACTAAATCACAGAGATTTATTTTGAAAAAAATATATATCTGACGTAAAAAACAATTTATTACTAGATAATCTTTAGAACCTTATGAATACACACATTAATATAATATTAATAAATAATTAATAAATATCTAATAAAATATATTATATATGTACGTACGCAAGTCTACATTACTCTGAGTGAAATGCCGCGAGTCCCAATTGCGTAGACAATTGTCATTGTTGTTTAATTAAATTGACAAGCCTTCTTGAAAATGATATATTGCTTGTTAAGATGATATCGATGTTGGGATCCTCAATTTATTACTTTGATTTCACTATCTACTTGTCGATTGAAATTATATTTAGGTGTACTTAATTTATGCATTGTAAAATTTTTAAAATCGATATTGTTATTGATTAATTATTAATAATGATCACTCAGAATCGAAATTCAATCATTATCATTATTTTTCGATAGGACTAAAGCTCGCCAATAGCTACTTAGCAAAAAAAAGGAGAAAATAGTGAGAAACAGAAAAAAGTCCTGAATTGCTTTTTTGCCTATTCATTATATTATTATTATATACGAGTATACCATTTATATATTTACATACTAATGTTTATTTTAACTCTTAAACAAAAAAGAATGTTCTTTTTTGTTTAAGAGTTAAAATAAACGAAAAAGGTATATTTTTAATAAAAGATGTACAGCAGTAGAGAAATACAGCTGGTATATGTAATAAATAAGACTTTTATTTACTAACAAATGAAGTTTTTTTTATAACAACATAATCGATCAATTACATACATACATATTTTTATCTAGACTGATCTTATTAACGACGTGTCACGAAGCGTAAACTTATATTTTCTAAGTATCGCTCAGTAATTGCACCGCTGGTGACAGACGTCGCGTAAAGAAAATAATGAAACTACTTATTACTTGTCTTTAAATGAGGAATATTAGACCACCTACATTGTGGGGCGAAAATAACTAGTAAGGAATTAGCTAATTATAGTTGGATTGGATGCAGCTTTGCTCGCACAATTAGTACCTATGACCGTTCCCAGGATGCAATTTATGTCCTTGCTAAATTGTATCGAAAACTATTCAGCGACTTAGGTTTGAAAAGGTTACAGACAGAGGTACTTACCCGTTTAGAACTAATATTTATAGTTTGTAAGCATGGATGAAATATTATTTGATTAATAGTGTTTCTAAATTTTGCTTAAAATATTTAATAAAACATTCTTTTTGTAGGTGATAGGATTTCAATTATTATTTCGAGATTAATTTCGAGAAAAAGTTCATTCCCTGAGGGCGCAATAGTAAAAGATAGCTTTGAGTGGTTTTATTAATATAAATTATAAAGTATAAATATTAATCTACATAAAATTTATACATAACTTTAACTTTTGCATAAAATTTAAATTATATATTCTTAGCTATAGATTATTCTGAAATTTCTAAAGATATTTAAAAATATGGCTACTTTTAATAGTCATTAAGGAATTTGACTTTAAATCATCGTAATAGAGTAAAATTATTAATTACGTAATTATATATGAATAGAATTTACCTTTCTGTCTATACTCATAAATAAAAGTGAAGTGTCTGTTTGTAATTTCAAATTAACAGTGTTTCACTAAATGCATATAAAAGTATATAATATGGTACTTAAAACTAAAAAAAAATCTGTCTGTCTGCTTGTTCCGGCTAATCTCTGAAATTGGACCGATTTTGAAGAGACTTTCAATCGCAGATGTTATAAGGGTAACCTAGGTTACTTTTATTTTAGAAATTTTTATTTCGGGACGGATTTTTGTGTTACAAACTTTACATTTGTCAGGGAGCGCCTAGGAACGAACCCGAGCGAAGCAAGGGCGATATAAAATAAAACTGTTTCTTTTTTATGATAACACTAAGCCTCGACTATAACTACTCATCAAAAAAAAGATTGACAAACAGCGTATAAAAAGGGTATTAATTACTAAAGTGTTTTTTCTTTGCCAATTTGCTGTATGTAGATAACGACAGTAGTTACTATTAATACTTCAAGGTACATTAAAATGTTTAAAATATGCAATCCTTCGTCTTCATAATTCACAGAGCGGAGTGTTGTAAAACATGTCTTCAGACATGTTTAAAGGACAAATACTGCGTAATATTACTTTAATGTCTCGATCGTAGTGATAATTTTTATTTGAAGGTTGCGGCCTTTTAAATATTCTATGGTTAGTACGTTTTATGTATTTTCTGGTAGACAATAAAAGCGTACGATTGGAAGTTCTAACAAGGGCCTATTCTACTACCGAAGTTTACTCATATAAAACCTTATAAAAAGCCTCGGTTTTAGACCAAACTTCAGTAGTCGGATCTATTTGGCAGTGTGGTCACGTATCAAGTGGCACATCCTTGTGACTTCTGGTTTCTACTGATTACAAATACTGAATTTATTTCCAGCGTTCATAGTGTAAATCAGTTTGGCAGTTCGTTTACGGTTTACTGTTCCGCCTTTCTTATTTTGATTTCTTCGAATCTACACTAAAATAGAAATTATACAGGCAAAGATAAAAAAGCTAGTCAATCATCTAGCTAATAAATTTACTGTAGTTAGTTAGAGCACAAAAGCAACTTTATATGAAAAATTTTACTCGTTTCCATAATTTTTGTTTCCATAAATATTAATCACCGTTTAAGTAATAAACTGTTAATATTTACGACGACATGTTTATTTATACTAGACGATATAAATTCTTTATTGTAACTGTTTCAACTGTTTAATTAAAGCACATAGGATATTCTTGTATCGATTTCTCTTAGAACAAGAATTTTGGCATTACAACGATAATGTGAATGAATGCTGTTGAAATTGAATTGATGTCTGTAACTATTATAATATCTTGGATCAAACACATTAGATTTGCATATGAATGATGAATAAAAATTCCTTACATCACAAATTATCTCAATATATTCTTATACTTAAATGTAAGCTTTATATTAGCTGGTGGATTTAATTAAGTAGACTAAAATGTACGGGAGCATGAAACGTCAATCTTTATGCGTTAAATATTAAAAAGGTTTTGGGGAAATTATTTTCTTTTATCTCCTGCTCTGGTCGGATGTTTTAAAAATGTAAATTGAATGACTTCATAGTACAAGCTTCCGTAACTCTTTACGTAGCGTTTGTGCCCATTTCGAGATAAGTATGTACCTACAATGAAATATTAGCCTTTGGATTGTAATTTGGAGATTAGTTTGTTACTTTTTTGTTAAGTTAAAATATACAGTACAGTTCTTCTGGTTCTAGGAAATAACATAAATATATAAAGAAATTCTAAGACAATGTTGATAAAATTATAAAAAATACCATTACAGATGGTTCCTTATACTTTAAAAGTTACTTACATTAAAATGATTTGTTTACAAATTTTTATTCATATTAATTCTGTCGATTTAATTAACTAAACTGTCACTAAATAAAATGCTGCGGGTTTAAACCTCGGTGAAGTTACATAAAAAGAACATTTAATGTTTTGCTCTTATTCTTAGACGGTATTGCGTCATTAGTAATAAAACAAAAAAAGCTATAAACAAGACTTTGAATTTTTGTTACCATTAAGGGAACGTTGTTTAGCCATATATAATATTCTCTCCGTTTCGTACATTACCATATATAGAATTACAAAGGAGCAGCCTGAGATACGAGAAACGCTTTAATTTAAGGCGCGCTATTCCTTTTATTTACTGGAGTTGTTACAGGACGATGTTAATGCATCTCTCACGTTTTTTCTTCGGCGTAAGCATTAGGCTGTGGTTTATTGCGCCCCTCAAAACAGAATTTATGATTAAAAACTCCAATAAAGGCTCGAAGGTCTTGCCTATTAGCAGTTCGGTGTATGGGTGCCATTGTGCGAACTGTGAATGACCTCTTCAGCATAATAATGGGTGAAGGGATGCGCAGGAGCGCGTGCGGCAGAGGGGCGACCGGTTTGAAATTAGAACGTTTTTTATTTGAACGCAGCGCCTTTGTCGGCGCCCGCCCGGTGCGCATGCGCTAACTCGACAAATACGTAGAATGAAATAAGCCGTATTTTATTTCGTTTCCTTTCTGAATGGTCTTTTAATTTTTTTGTAAAATATTTGGGGTTACACACCGGGTCAATAGGTTTGAAAGTGCGTTGTAGAATTATTTGTACGTTAGCAAGATTTGTTGTAAGAAATTAACAAAAGCTACACAAGGGAACTTTTATGGCTCACAAAGTGAGGCCATTATCAAGTTAAATTAAACCATGACGAGATCTTGTTACCCTTAAAGCTAGCAAATGTGAAGCGAACAAAAGATTTTATGTATGTAAATTCTTGAATAGCTATGTTTTATGTTATCTAAAATTAGGTTATTACTTACATTTACTTAACTTATTTATTACGATATGGAATTAAAAAAAAACAATTTGCTACAGATTTTTTGAGATTAGTGTTTCTTATGGGAACCACGTGTTCAAGGTGGAAAAAGGTCAAACTTATTTTATTACCCATAAACTACTTCTAAGCAAAAGTAGGGGAAAATACGAGGAATTTGCCAAAACAGATTATTAGCTTGTATTGAGAATATCAGAAATTATTATAAAACTTGACAACACGTTTGGCTCAGTTGGTTGTGAGCCCTTATTTCTGCGCCAGCGGTCGCGGGTGCGAGTCCCGCTGGGGGCATTCATTATGATATGTATGTATTAAAATTTATATGTGTAGTGTATTAGCTATCAGGTATCGGTAACACAAGCCTCGTAGCTTACTACGGAAATAGATGGCGCTGTTGTAATAATGTTCCAACCCAACATATTGATTTTTTTACTTATTTATTATAAAACTGTAAAGTAAACAATTTTTGAAATACATTTTTACCTGCTTTATATATGACTTTTCTCCTTCACCCAAATATCATAAACCTTTACTCAAAAATCAAAATATTACACATATCATATTAAGTTCTAATTAACATTGCGATAATAGAAAGTAATAAAACATCCTCTACTAAATAAAAATGTTTATCCAATAAGAAAATTGATTTGTTAAATCAAATCAAATACTCATAAATAAAACTCATTGGTATCAAGCGAGTGATATTGATTTATAGCTCCTAGCGCTACAATTAAGCGATAGCTTTAATGTATGACGTTGCATCATAAGTTCATGGCACTCTTAGTTTATTTACAATGGGTCAAACAGTTGTAATATCCCATTAGATCGACGTACGGCGCCTTGATTCCCCCCATTTCGGAGAGAGTAAACAGATGAGGGAGGGAGGTAATAGTACGACACACGACTCGAAGCCAGTCGGTCGCGTCACGACCGGTACCGCTTCCCGCGCTATGCTTATGCGTGCTTAGCCGAACTTTTTCGCGCGTTCATATACTAAAAATGACTTTTTAAGCACAGATAACTAATATTTATGAATAAAACCTCTTTTAGGTTTTTTTTAAATATGTAATTTTTTTTGTGAAGTGTAAACCGGTGGCAGTATGGTGGTTGTCGGTGGTAATGAGTGCGATAACACCATAAATGGGAAGAACCAATTCGTGTTTCTTGTTTTTGTACATTTATTACTTATTGGACTGAATGGAACTAATGGTAACTATGATTTTATTGTTGTTATATTTTATCGACATTGTATTTTAATTATAAGTTTTTGACTAAGAGTTAAAGGCGGATAATGTATAAATTATTCGGTAACGCTTAATATTTAATCTAGGATATTTTTATCTTAATTAGGTACTTTTTACACATTATGTAAATGATTATGATAATTTTATACACGGGGAGATGTTAAATATATTTATGACATCCTCTCTAACTTGTAGTTTTAAGGTACAGTTTTAATATTAATATTGTAAGAGAAAACGGTAATAAATTGTATTACCTGTTAAAATAAATTATAAATTGTAACTATAACTCAGTTTATAATTAAATTGACATTTTTAACTATCTTTTCACTATAGTCACGGAAGAGTTCATAATTATTGTAAAGACTATGATATCCCGTGACTTTAAGTGATGAGCTGAAGAAAAAGTTTATTTTTAATATTTTTGTTTGCCTGTCTATTTGTTTCGGGTAAGCTCTGAAACGACTAGCTCAATTTTGACCGGACCTTCACTTGCAGATAACTAATGTTATAAGGAGTAGTTTAGGCTACTTTTGTTGTATTAGAAAATTATAAAAACATTTTAATTTATTTTAAATTACGCCTAGAGGAGGGTTTGTTAGTAAAAAATAAGACTCAAATTACATTAGGCATTACATGGTGATTGACATTTTTATCAATCCATTTGATGTAAAACAAATTACCTCTACATATTTTAGACAGAAAGTATAAGCTAACAAGAAACTTTGCGCTTGCTCTGGCTTGCGTCAATTCTGTCAATCGCTGTCGCTCTAGCGATAACGCTAACGTAATGTGCACTTTATATCGTTATCACGAGCTTTCGTGTTTCATAAGCATTCCTTAAGTAATACTATCTTCATGCTATTCAATATTAGTTTTCTTCATATTTTCTTGGGCAACTAAAAGCTTTATGTGGGTACTAAAACTGAAGTAATTAAGATAGTTTTAGGTATTTTTAAATTTAAAATATAAATAGTCATTTATCTGATCTGATCTGGTAAAATTTAGTGAGCTTTTATTTTAGTGAACTTTAAAAAATATTTTTGCCGTCCGAAATATTTACTTTTTTTAAGCGTTTTAATTTACTAATTACATTACAATAATTTACATTACTAAGACGAAAGGTACCTAAAAATTTAAAAAGTTTATTTAATGCAATTGCAAAAAATCGATAGGTGTATAAGCCATGTAATCCATAGAAAATTAAAATATATATGTAGCTTCATATTGTATAGTAAAATACTATATACAAAGCGTACTTAAATAAGTAAAATACTTTACTAAATAACTGCTCTAACAAATTTAATTTGGAAATAAAGCAAAATTAGTAACAGTAGTAAGGTCGTTCTTCACCCATCTGCTTACCGGATGAAAAGAGTTTAGTGTTAAACATAATTATATACATATAAACAAGTAAATGGCAGATGTGTTAATGAAAAATATTCAAGGCTACAGCTAAAGCAGGTTAAAATAAAGATAATTTTTTTCTTAATTTATATTTTATCTTACTTTATTTACCGAATTTATCACAATTCTTAATAATTACACATTATTTATTATACGCAATAAATTGACATAACATTTATGTATGTATTGAACAAGCAATGGCATAATAGCAAAAATCTAACATTATACCTACTTGAAAATACTAAAATTAGAGGACAAAAGAGAGCATATAGATTGTAGATCGCTTGCGAAATTTTGCGTGAAAATCAGTCACGACTCACAATAGACAGAGTACGCGACAGAGTAGCATTGTGCGTATGACTGGTTGATATTTGATCAGAGAAGATTATAAGGATGTAAGCTGTAAAATATAAAAACCAAAATAAGTACACTATTTTTCGTGAATATTTATTTCTCTATACTTGGCTTTATCAGGTAACGCATCTGTAATTTATGTTTTGTTTTTATACTATGTTTTATGCATAATTCTTCTAATCTCTCTTCTTATGGTGAATTACTTAACTTTACTTCACGGTGTTGTTGAATTAAATTAAACAGTGATATATCTATATAATTATGATGTTACGCGTGCTTGATTGTCGACAATTTATCAAAAAAGTTAATTATTTAAACTTCTAAAAAGTATACCTATATTACCATGAAATTCGCCTTCAGTGAAATCCTTCAATTTCTTGAAGAGTCTGCCGCTTTTTCTTTCAGTATTATATTTCACAGTTACCTCACATAATGTTTTAACTATTATTGTTACAATTAAAATAACATATTTAAGTCAGTAGTTAATAATCTGAATTATAATTATTAAACTCTATTTATTAGTAATATGGCAAAAATGTTTTATTTAACTGAATATTTTCATAACACAATTTGACTATTTACTATTTTGGTAACTTTATAACTCAAAGTTACTTTCAAATAATGATTTTGCTTTCCATGCTTACGCGGCTATATTTTTAAAGAATTTTTGACATGATGTGATGTGGTAAAAAATTGTTCACGCTAACACTTGACGTATCGCTTGGCTTATGTTATTCTCAGGACTATAATCTTATCTTTACCCAAATATGTCCATCAGATACACTTCTTTTTCTTACATTTCAAACCAAATATTAAACATAATAAAATATTTGCATGTTTTGAAATTTTTGCAATGATTTTAAAGGCGATTAGAATTTAGTTATACATTGCAGTTAGGGAAGTATTCATAATAATGCAAGTTTTACTAAATTTGAAAAACTCAACTAAAATATAAATTAATTTAGTACCTTTGGTAACTTTCACTCTCTTCGGGTTCGTTTTTAGCTACGTTTAACGGTTAGTTTATATTTCTCTAAAATTAGATAGTTTCCTGTAGAAAAAAAGTATTCTATATACCTATGATCATACCAAATTTTATCAAAATCTGCCCTGTGGTATTCTCGTGATGCGGCCCAGACTTGCAAATATTCTTAAAAGTATAAATTCGGCCTCTCTATTCTTAATAATGACTATTTGATATTTAATGTGTAATCAGCCCTTTTTTTAACGTCCTACTTTTGGGCACAGGCCTCCCTCTAATACAAGACCATAGTCCACCGCGCTGGCCTAGTGCGTATTGGCAGACTTCACATGTCTTTCGAAAACTTGCAAAGTTCTCCCAGACACGCAGGTTTCCTCACGATGTTTTCCTTCACTGTAAGACAAGTGGTGATCATGTTAGAAAATGATTCGCACATAAAAATATAAGAGGTTCGGAGACACGGATTTGAACCCGCGTCACTCGGTTATCCAAGCGAGCGCGTTACCACCTGGGCCACCACAGCCTTATATTTAATGTGTTATTCGATCCCATTAGATTTTACTATATTTTTTATTTTGTTTTTAAAGGACTTTTGTCCATCTAGGTCAGTTCTAACGTATTTTAATCAAAGTATAACATATAAAAAATTATGCACAAAGGATAGACGATGCTCAACACACTCCGGTGGATTGTGTTAAACATCAAAGGGAGACGTTTTCAATGTTACAAAACCATGTCTGTCAAAACTTTAACAACATCAATACCTAATAATAGGTTTGCTAAGATACTGAGGTACGGATCAACATTATAACTATTAATATTCAGTTTTTGCAAAATTACAGTACAGATTAATAAATATATTACATGATTGAAATTTACGTAATTATAATATAGGTAAGAGACAGGTTTGTAGGTTGTCGTACAACATTTTAAAATAGTTCATAACATAGGTCTGAATAAAATTATACAAATATTAAAATTGAATTTTCGAATTTCGCGAACCATTGAGCCGTTTAATTGTAAGTTGAGTAATTAAAAGTAGCTCGGAGCCAATTAACAAAATGTAGTTCGGTAAAAGCGTTACGTTAATATAACAATGAAGCCTTGTTTTTTATTTTGACCTTAATTAGAATTTGCTTGCAAAGTTGTTATAGAATCAAAATTTTATACCATGATAACATATGCCTCTTTTAAGTTAACGGTATCGTTAGGTAAGATGTGTAGTAAAAATGAAGAATTACTTAAATGTATTGAAATTAATAAAGGTACTGACTTCATTTAATTTTGTAAGCTCCAGAATGCATATTTTTGTATGAAGTTCTGCAACTTTAGTAAATCAAAGAAAGCATTGAAATATAAATAGATACATCACAAATTATCATTAATATAGAGTCGATGTAGTAAATATTGTACGTTTTAATAATGAAACTGTAACTAAAATAATCATGATTCGTACATTTATAACCGTCAGATTTATTTGTGGCAAACAATACGTCAAACCAACAATCAGATTTTACTAACAATTGACATTGAAAAAAATTGCGCACAATAAAACTTTCATTTAGTATTTTTCGTGTTATGATTACTTTTGATATTGTATTTAATTGCAGAATATATGCATAAAAATAATTACCTTATTGTGAGTTTATTATCTTATTTATTATCAAAATCAGTTTCTTAATTGAGACGTTACATAAGATAATAACATTAATTTATGAGAACTAAAATTTATTGCGGAAGTTGCGTATATAAAAAAAGTATTTACAACTATGATATTTTTATTAAAATTATACTAATAAGTTACGTTATTTAACGCTTAAAACTTGTTGGCACTATATAATCTAAATATTTTATTTTTTGCTTCGTTTTTTTGTTTTATGAGCCATCTTTTGTAAGTGATAAACATTATGTCATAATTATATATGAACTTGTACAAACTTTACCACTTTAATGAATTAGTGGTAAATAAACAATTTCCTTGCATTAAAAAGTTAAGTGACCAAATTTTTTATTCACCCCTTTGTTACTAACTTAATTTAATATATTATACCCATTCTGTCCCCTAACATGTACATTGTTTTCCAAGAGACAGCTACGTCAAGATAATGCGTATCTTATATAGATATCACTTATGACAAATATTAATAAAGGACCACTACCGTGCTTGATGATGACTGTGACTAAAAAAGTAAAGCTTCCAACATAAGCTCTTAAAACGTTTTGATAAAGTATATTATACACTATATTTTTAACTATTTTATATTGTTCTTTTGTAAATTGTAACTAATTTTACTTTAACAAGTATAAGTAATATAAGAATAATAATATAATTCATATACGAAAATTGCGCCGTTTTTTCTTAATATAGTAATATTTAGTTTTATAATCTAGATGACATAATTAAATGAACTATTTCCATAATATAAATAATATACGCATAATATTTCTTTTACATGCACTTAAAATAATCAAATATACTAAATTAATGCGATTTTATAAATGCTTAACTTTTGTGTAACCAGTTTTGCTTAAGATGTTTTTATAGTTAAAGCAATTCCAAATTGTCTTTAAAGTTACTTTAAATGCAAATACGATCGACGAGTTTGTAACTTGCCTAAATAAGAAATTAAGCTGCGTATCTTTTTATCTAAACATCGATCTAAATGTACTGAAGGCAATATGAGCCTCATGTCATTGAGACATTAAAAGATTTCTTCTCTACATCCAAATCTCTAGATTCATCTTAAAAGCCTATTATAATGTGATTTAAAATGTAGTTCCGCTTAGAAATTCGTTTTACATCGCTAGATATTTCCATAAATTAAAAATTTATCCAGGTCAATGTTATTTTAGAATTATCATGACACTCTTCACGATATCAGCTTAGTAGTTCTTCAGACTAACTTAAAAATTTGGATTAATTTTATAAAGAACTAGCGACTCCTCTCGCTGGGGTTTGTCCATAGGTACATTTTAACGGTTTCTCGTTACGCATCCCCAGACGGACAGACAAAAATTTTAAAACTATAGATTTGGCCTCTGTTTTCGTAATATAATTAATAATTACTACTTTAAAAATATTTAGTGTACACATTGAATTTAGTTAACTATATGCATAGGTCGTGGTCAAATAGTCTTCAGCCCTTTTAACGTCGCACTGCTGAGCACGGGCCTCCCTCAGTACGAGGGGGATCAGGCCATAGTCTAGCGCGCTGGCCTAGTGCGTGTTGGCGGACTTCACATGTCTTTCGAAAACTTGCTAGGTTTTCTCAGACATGCATTTTCCTTTACCGTAAGACAAGTGGCAATAATGATAGAAATGATTCGCACATGAAAATATCAGAGGTGTGAGACCCGGATTTGAACCCGCATCACTCGGTTATCCAAGCAAGCGCGTTACAGCTGGGCTACCACTACATTCTGGTCAAATGTCCAACAAAAATTCAAAATATAAAATCTTATTTCCTAGCACAAAGTCGAGCGCCGCGAATCAAAGAGCACCCGTCAAACACAGTATCTGGTCGCAGTGAGCCTGCAACATTGAGATGTGTTGTTGAAGGTAGACCTAAACCATTCGTGCAATGGTATAAAGATGGGTCACCGCTGCCTCCAGCAGAGGACGGGCATAGAGTGGTGCTAGAAGATGGCTTGCTATTTTTGAGGTATTTTGTCTATAATTGAAATGCTTAAAATTTTTTAAATTTTAATGAAGATAAAAAATTAATCAAATTGTTAATTTAATTAATTTTAAAGAAATAAAGTTATTTATTATTATATTTAAATGTATGTAATATTTTTACTTATTAATATAATAACTTGAAAGTTGTAAAGTACTTAAATAGTAGTGATGTACTAATATTATGGATATGATATCTCAATAATTTTGAAATCATAATCATTAGTGCGGCTATTAACATTATTCGAAAGTGTGACCAGCAATTTCTTTTGAAATCATAGGGTAAATCGAGGGAAGAAAGAAAGTGATGAGGGGATTTATTATTGCGTGGCGCGAAATGGAGTCGGGGAGGCTGTAAGTCGGAACGCTTCATTAAACGTTGCCGGTAAGATCATAACTTTAGTTTTATGATAATGTAACATACAATAAACTTAACTGTAATATGTACTTACCCTTCATTTATTACTTAGTATGTTTTGCAAGGTATCGTTTAAATAAATAAAACTATGGATGTAAAGTTTCCGACGTAAGCGTCTTATATTTATAGCATTTTTTTTTGTACCTATACATTTAGCTTGTATTTCAAAAGATACCATGTAGCCTTATGGCTGTAGGCCAATTTTTTAAAATAAATTATCTTTTATACTCAACATAAATCAGATGTAAGTATACTGTTAAAAGTTATAAATTTACTTGGCTTTATGTTCATCGTGTTCTATTTTAGTGCTACGCGACGAGTTTAGGGTTGAGCCTCGGGATGTTCAGGTAGCAGCTGGAGAACCCGCTTTGTTAGAATGTATGCCACCACGAGGAGTACCGGATCCATCAGTACATTGGCTAAAAGATGGAAATGTTTATGATATAGAAGTAAATGGAAGGTAAAAATCGAATAAAAATCGATATTATTTGAAAAAATACGATAAATTAGGTATACATATAGGTCTTTCGCTAAAATGTAATATTACTTTTTAGGGTTACAATAACTGAAACTGGAAGTTTGAAAATTCTTGAGACGTTACCAAATGATAGTGGGTTATTTAGATGCGTTGCTTCAAATATTGCTGGTGAGAGACAATCGAGAGCGGCAGCGTTAATTGTGTTAAGGAGACCGCACTTTGTAAAAAAACCTAGTAATATAACTGCTTTAGTTGGTCAAAACGTAGAATTTAACTGTCAGGTAATTTTTATAAATATGTATTATATTTAATAATATTTAAAATTCATATCACTAAAAAAGAATTGTTTTTAATTTTGTGATTAAAATCTATGCTATAGATTCTATAGCAGTTAAAAAAAAAAGAAAATATATAACCGAATTACACAATCTCATTCCTTTGATTTTTGAAGTTGATTATTATTAAACACTTTAGTATATACTCAACACTAGATGCGTAGATTTCTTCATAAATACTCGTTTAATATGTTTAAACACTAACATGTAATTAAATGGTAAAGTTGGCCTAATTGTTTGTAGAGCTATGACGCTAGCGTAAAAATAACATGGGTGAAAGAAGATGGAGTGTTGCCTTCCCATGCAACAATAATCCGTGGACTATTACGGTTGGAACAGGTGTCCGCATCCGACGCGGGTATCTATTCCTGCCGCGCTGATAGCCACGCCGGCACGAGCATCGCCAGTGCGTCTTTAACTGTATACTGTAAGCCCTATTTTATTATTCGGTTTGATTTTATTGCATGTTTATTTTAGATATCTGCTTAGAGTTATTTTAATACGGCCATCTGTTCTAGCTTTACCGCACTTCACGCAGATACCGTCCAATTTGACCGCATGGGAGGGTGATGTCGTATCAATTCCGTGTGAAGCAAAAGGTTTACCGACGCCTACTACTTTTTGGATCTTAGAAAGTACTGAAGATTCACTTTTATTTCCTGAATGTACTAAGAGTAATTCAAGTTTGTTGTACCTGGACGGTGCAAAAGTAGAACACGGCGGGCGGGTTATCTGCGTAGCAGTAAATGCGGCTGGAAGTGTTATGCAAGAGGCTTATCTAAATGTGTTAAGGAAAACCAATAATCCAATGAAATTGAAAGAACATTCCACAGACGAAAACTTTGACGATAATTACGAACAGGAGGTTCGCATGACAGAGTATGAGTTTGTTCAGGCGAGGAAGTATTTGCAGCAAAATGTTTTAGTTCTAAGGAGAGTGGAAACTTTGTCATCAACTTCGCTTAAAGTTGTATGGGACGTGAGTGTCTACATTACGTTTTAATAATGAGAATTAAATATTCAACACGAATGACTTGAATTATTATTTTTTAACATGTTTCAGGTGTTAACAGACTATAACGAGTATTTAGAAGGAGTAAAAATCTGGTATAATGGTACATCGTTAAATTGGCGCAATAGTAGCGAGGAAATAACAATTTTAAATTCGTCACAAGTGGAATCTTGTTCTAACGGATCCCTCACTAATGTTGATAACAGCGGGTCATCGAGCTATGTTTTATCTGGGTTATTGGCATACATGCAATATGATATTTTTCTCATGCCATACTATAAAATGTTGCTCGGAAAACCATCTAATTCTATGGTTGGATATACAGACGAAGACGGTATGTTTTGGAATGCTATGATTATTATTTTTATGTTGTCTATAATATGTTATTTCTAAGTAATAATTTTAGTGCCGCAAGCTCCACCCCAAAGCGTGACAGCGGGTGTAATTAACGCAACTTCTGCCTGGATACGATGGGAACCACCACCTGCAAACACTTGGAATGGGGAACTTACAGGCTATTTAGTGAGTTTACAATTTGTGCATCTATATCCATTAACAATAATTATGGTTTAACTCATTCTCACAATAATTAATCTTTTTTGAAGTAAAGATAATAGTATATTTATTTGATACAAAAATTCAATATTAATTTTATATCAATATTTCTTCTTGATATATAATGTAATAAATGTTTTTATGACTTAAATTCTTATTACACTCGTACATATAAAAATATATAAATTAAACTTTAATGTATTTTGAAGAAAAATATTGATTATTTACACTTTTTTATATGCCCTAGGATAGCTTGATTTAAATTTACAAAATTTTTATTGCATAGATTGAAATAAGAGTGGGTAGTGGTAGCAGTGGGCGAGTAGTGGGGCAGATGTCCCTCAATGCGCGGACCCGCGCGGCGGCGGCTAGCTCGCTTCGAACAGGCGGTCGGTACAGCGCTCGCGCGGCTGCTGTCACACGACGGGGTCACGGCCCTTTCAGTGTGCCCGCGCAGATACACATGATACCCACTCAATCTCAGAGACATTATGTACAGTAAGTGATCATATTTTATTGATATTACCATTACTTATTATTAGACTCAAGATATAAACTATAAAGAGAATGATCTCATTTAAAATTATCAATAGCAGTCAAGCGGCATTATTTGAAGTTTTCATTGCCAGAGATTAATATTTGACTTCCGCATTTCGTACTTGCCCTCAAGGTTATGCTCGCAAACATACTGTGATATCAAAAAGCAGACAATAGGGTCGTGACAGAACATAATCTGATTAAATGTATTTGCTTAATCATTTTCACAAAATATCCTTGTTTAATAGTTAAGTTGCTTTTTGTCTAGAGTAACGGTATTTCATTGATTTTACAATTTTTCGAATAGGTTTTATTTTAATTTCAATTTATGTGATCGATGGTACCTGTTTTCCAACATTACGTGTCAAGCTCACGTTTCAAACCACGATCTATGCTTGGTCAAGAAACCGACTTTTGTATATCATGTTACAAGCATGTAGCCTTTAAAAAGTTCCGAAATGTGATTCTACCACAATTTCCTCTGACATGATTCATGACACGAGCCAATGTACCTCAATAAAATACAATAAAAACAAAATATTCAATAGGTGTCACATTGCAATGACCTCTTTTGTAGTAATAAAGTATCTGAATGATAACTCAGTTCAGATTCCTTCAGTCTATATATATGTTTGAGAATACAATAAATGTGTATGGTACAATTTAAAATAATACTATTTAAAGGTTATTCAGGTCATTTTAATGTTAATAATATATTCTAGGACTGAACCACCCAACGATGCAGCACTTCCACAGTTATTACAAGAAACGTGGTTGTTAGCACTAGCACTTACTCTATTCTCGGTCATAGTAATTGGTATAGTTAGCGTCTATTACATCAAACGACGTAATAACATTCAAAGAAAGAAATCTACTGGTGAGTGATATATCTATTATAAATCAATTTGTCGACTTCTATGATGAGAGTAATTGAACTGTTGATCTCGTTGTAGGTCAATCTATTGTAACTGCTCAACAGTGTTTATTGAATAAAGACACAATTTGGCTTAGAGATCGTCCAGTATTTGCGCCCCCTGATTCTGCATTAGATCTTAACAGCTGTCACCAAACTCTTTTGCAAGGTAAAAAATAGTGCTTTTTTATTTACTATATTTTATGTGTAATATAAGATTATTTTAAAATTATAATACATTTTAGGCGGTCAATCACCCAATATTTTAAACATTGAACCTGAATACTGTCTACCTCAGAACTCAATTCAAGGTTTGGATGCTTCAAGTGTAGACAGAATAAAAAGGGGGCCACCAGAGCCGTATGCATCCAGCGCTATTTACACGGAACTCAATTTCAAGGTACTTCAAGATAAGCATTATGAGAATTTAGTTGTTGATATTAGATAAGTAGACGTTTTTGATTTGCGTATAGCACTATCGTAGTTCAAACATAGATATAAAGTGATTTATGCATAATATAAATTTTCTCATAGGACAATAATGACATTGGAGATGCCCGAAGTTGTCCGGAAAGACGATCTCACAATAATAGTATTATTCGATCATGCAATGGCAGCATTCAATATTCCAATGGGGAATGTTCGACTTGTTGCCATAGCACTTCTAGTAGATCAACAAAAGATTACAGGGAAATGCGACACGAGAACATTCACAATGATGTAAATATTGCCGAAGATGATTGTGCATCTTGTCACACGAGTAGGTCGGAGTCGAGGAGTAGACAGGACAAAAGTAAAGTGTGTCCGACTAGTGATTTAGAATATGACTATCCTCAGTGGCATTGGCTGGGACGGGAAAATAGCTTCAAAATTCCCATTCAAACTGGCAGGCATTCGAATGCAGCGCGATCCGAGCAAGGATGTCAAATAAATCTGAATGATATACTGCCGCCGCCGCCGTATGAGGTGAGCAATTTTAAATTACAGTTTAATTACTTTCCCTTATGGAACAATTGATATATCTCTAGAATAATAAATATTGGTTATTTATTAAAACCTTTCATCATATAATAAATTTTATTCTTCTTTACAGAGTCCCGAAAATAAGAGTCAGATTAAATAATTAAGTTAATAATATGTAAAAGCGACATAATACGAAACGCAAAGCAATAATCGATATCATCTTTCAATTTTAATAGGTCTTAAATACAATAAATGTAACAATTTTAGATAAATGTGTCTATTTATACTTATTAGTAAATTAATGTTGGAATAAATGTTTTTATCAGCTGTCTTATGAACCGAAAGGGTAAAGTTTCCATTCACTCTAATTAAAGTTTGTGACCCTGCGAATTATTAAAAATAGTAACTTTTGATAGAAATATATTACTGTAATAATCAGGTAATTTTACAGTTTTAAACATCGTTCATTAAGTGATTATGCATTTAATTATATATGTAACACTTCTATAATAACTAACTGTTTAATATAAATTCAAGTAAATGCTTGTACGTAATATTTTCAATGTAGATAACAGCTAATAGCCAATCGTAATCGGCTTAAATAAATCGATTTTTATGAAAAATTTAATTGGTATCACATTGTAGAAGTAAATAGATATTGTTATGTAAAACTAAGCAAAATAGTAGTGGAATCGTATAAGTAGCACTTGTAATTTTTAGCTACCGACATATTAATAACTGTATATCGTAATTTATTCTTAATTCTAGTCACAGTATTAGACTAGCTTCACATTTCGATGGCTATTGGATAGATTGTACTTTCCTTTAATGTTCATAAAACAAGATTCATTTTATTGGACGGAGTTAACTAACTCCTGACACTGCCATTTAGAGTTAGTGCTTTAGTTATATAATCTTTGACTGTGATATTTATATTAAATTCGTGTATTAGAAAATTATTGTATAATTGTATTGTATTGTATAAAATGTATCGAGCTCCACCATTTCAAAATTTTATCCATGTAAAACTTTTTCTGATCTCTTTTAAGATTTGTTTTTGCAATCCAAATATTTTCAGAGCCAGTTGTATTATTTAAAATCTCGAAATATAGGAATTTTATATTATTTGTATTGTTTTATTTTTGTAGATTAAGAACCTTTATTTTATTACCAACTATTTTTTATCATGACACTGAATGGGGTATATAATAATAATCACAATAAGAAAATATTATTTTATAATTTATAAATAAATAGAAACACCGAAGCAAAAGTAAACAAGTATTTAACAGTTTATGTTACTGTCAAGTCCTTTCAAACAACCCAAATATTTTAAGGTGAATTAAAAAAAATCACAAATAATGAAGATGAGTTTACGAAAAAAGTTTATTTTTTAATCTATATATTCCAGAAAAAAATTGAATATTAATTATGTTTAAGTAATAAAGAAAGCTTTTTCCTTAAAAAATAATTATTATAACTATACCAATTATATGATATTGTTGTTTGTTATTATTTTATGGAAAATTGTTATTTAATAAACTAATCACGATAATATCTATAATAATAGACAGTTTATAAAAATAAGGATTCCCTCAGGGTTTATTGTGTTGCAAATTGCTAAGACTTACAAATTGTATAACACTTCAACGAAACAGGCGAGTCGCAGAGCTTCGAGTTTATGGTAAATGATCAAATTATATTCACCTGTGAACATTAAAAAGTATGTCTCATATTTGTACAATAATTCATTAAAAGCTAAAGTCAATATTTGACTAAGACGTATATTAATTACTTTCCCAGATTTATTGCCAAAAGCTTTTAACCCGAAATATCTTTATCGGATTCTTGGGAAATTTCCTTTTCAAATTAATTTTCACGCACTAATAATTAGCTGTGTCGTCAGATTTTCTTTACATTTTATATATTTTATAAGAAAAAATTAAGGTTATTTTCCTCTTCAAATAAAAAAAAATCTTTTAAAACTAAACAAAATAAGTACAGGATGCAGATGTGTTGAAATATTAGTTAAATTTTTTTATTCACCCATAGTTATTTATGGTTTCGATGATTTAATTTAGAATAAAGGTGAGTTTCGTAGTTAAGAAATAATTTGCCTCTTTAAGTTTAACGACAGTAAATAAAGAAATTATGTATATTAAACTATAATACATAATTAAATACAAGTATTTTAAGTGCACCTTTATAGGTATTCAGCAGTTAATTATGAACTCAACCAGCCAATAAAAGCAATATCGCGCATATAGAGCCATTGAAATTATTTTTATATCATAGTAACAAGCAAAATTAGGACGTATTAATACATAAATGCTTACAAGTAATTATACAATGCGTAATCTTTTTCCATTTTAACATTCCACTGCTGGGCACAGTATTAAGGGAATACTGGGCCAACACGAGAAGGATCAGATCAGATGCTTTCCTACACCGTAAGACAAGTGGTAAATCACGTAAGAAATGATTCGCACTTTAAAATATCAAAGGTGCGAGATCCGCATTTGAACCCGCATCACTCAGTTATCCAAGCGAGCGCGTTTGTACTGGGCTACCACTGCCTTTTGATTAACTTGAAGTATCAATATGGAAAGTATAAAACTTGTTAATACTCTTGTGTAAACAAAACAAATTTACAAATAAAATAAGGATTGAGTTTATAGCGGCTTCTCCAGTTTACGAGTATGCGACAAAGCCAGGTAACGAGGTGCTTCAATACTTAGTAGTGTATTATGCTACTTTTCAATGTTTTATGTTTCAAATAAAATCTCATTTTCCTTTCTTCTAATGAAATTTTTAATTTAGGTACATTTAATTTGTAATACTAACTATAATCTATACATATAATTAAATTTATCTGTCGAATCTGTACATTAATTATTTTTTTCAAAATAGTTCTTGGAATTCTAGTCTACCTGTCTGTCAAGTGTCAGCGTCAAGAGAAATCCACTGGACAGATTTCGATAAAATTTGGTATGATGATAGCTGGTTATCCAGAACCATGTATTTATTTTACTTTTTGTTAAAAAGTAGGGTTACGAGTATAAAAAAATATTGTTTGAGTGTTAAATAACATACCAATACACATCTATTTTGATTATATGGTATCATATAGTTATTGTTAAAACTCTTAGTTACAAACTCTTACTCCGTACGAAATCGAAACTACGAAAGTCTGGAAAACCTTGGCATATTTAAAATGCTTTATATTATTTCCAATTTTGGTTCTAATTGATTGAATATTAAAAATAAAAGATAGTAGTTAGCTTGTTAAATTGACAGTCTTAGTTTTATCAATATCCTAACCTAAGAAAAAAATAAACTTTAAGAGGTAATATAACGGAATATAATATGTAGAAAAAATACTACAGAAATAAATTATCGGGACTTAAAATATATCAGATTTTTTTTCATTAAAACGATGAAAATAAACGCTTTAATATACATTTTAGACTTATATTGTCAAAGTAATAGGTATTTATCATTGATGCATAATCCCCTACAGGGCCTAGACTGCACTAATCCATTAGCCATACATGAAAAGTTAATAAAAGCCAATAAAACAGTTGAACAGGTAGACACGACCCTACGTAGGGTGCAACCCTGCACTTTAGGTGGCAATAAAATATTTATTATTGATTTATATTTATATCCAGATACTATCTCTGTTACTTGTATATACTTCTTCGTTTAGAGACTTCTTTATCGCTAGCGTTTATGGGATTTTGCCTTTACTGATATGGAAAGTGGAAAGATATGTTATTTTTATACGTGTACATGTTTGCGACTTCTTTCACTATGACTTTTTATGTTGTTTACAATCAACAAATATGGCCTACGTATCGTCAATGGAGAGCTTAGACGGCGGGAAGCTCGAGCTGGTTTTTATAAGATCTACAGTTAAATTAAAAATGAATATTTTTTCTTTTGGTATATTTGTGTTCTTGTAATTTGGGAACTGGCATGATAACATGATGTTTTCAGCTCTTTAGAACGTCTCACTGCTGGGCAGTCTGCATTCAATGTCAAAGGGTTAGGCCTTAGTCCCTCACACTGACTAAGTGCGGCTTAGCGGATTTACAAGTAACAAAAACTGTGCTAGCTTGTCTCAGACATGCAAGTTTCCTCACGATGTTAAACATTGTTGTGACACCCGGGATTTGAACCTGCTTTACTCGGTTTTCCTAGCGAGCTTGTTATCACTAGGGTTACCACAGCCTACAATATAGATAACATGTAACGTAGTAAAAAGTGATCATGTGTAGATAACCCTTTTACTAGGGTATACATTATCTAGCTAGAGTTTAGTTTAGGTATGTTTGGGTACCGTGGCTAATTAGCAAGTAATGTATGGTGTAATAAAAGTATGAGCTCATACCATAATGAATATTGCGGCACGGGGTTTCGCAGATGTGCGTTTGTACGTAGATAGATTCTGAGCGACGTGATGGCGGATCAATGGTGCTTTAATAAATCATTAAAAACCGTCTAGACGTACTTCATTGAGCTTCATTGATTATTTCGTGTAATTATTATGTCAAGAAATCATAGAGCTTCTATTAGTAGTAGTACAATTTATAAATAATTTGTTAATTACAAAGCATTTAAATAAAAGAGAATCAGTGTACTTTTGTACTTAGTGGTTAGTACGACAAGGAAATTATAAAATTCTAACAATAAAATAATATAGCTTTTTTGAATAAATAGTATACGATTACGGTGCATATTTTAATAGGTAACATTCAGGTTATGGTGAATATCCAATAAATGATGTATACAGTTATTTCCGTAGTCTTGTTTTGAAAACAGAGTTAAGAAAGCTACGAAGTAGAGTAAAAATTATCATAAAATAAGACACCTATGTTGAATTTATTCTTATAATATTTCTATAATTTAAAACATTATATCATATATGTATCTATTTACATTTATTTGTTTTAAATACATAAATATATACTTAATGCTAATCTATTGCTATTTACTAATTAAAAAAATATATGGTTAAAAGTACAATACAATATATTTTAAGGAATTCCTACAGTTTTTTTTTAATATATTGGGATATTATTACAACAGCCCCATCTAGTTCCGCAGTAAGCTACATAACGTGCTTGTGTTGCGGATACCAGATAGTTGATATACTACACATATAAATTTTAAATACATACATATTATAAATATAAACACCCATGACTGGAGTACAAACATTCGTGATTAGCAAATGAATGTCCCCAACGGGACTCGAACCCGCGACCGCTGGCACAGAAAGAAGGGTCATTACCAACTGAGCCAAACGAGTCGTCAAAAGTTTGAATAACATAGATGGTAAATACATAAATAATATAGTGAAATCTAAATTATTTACAGAGAAAGTTGTTTTAATTGGTCTTATCAGATCCATAGGAAATTGCTTAAAGACGAATAATTTATTCCAAGCGTGAAACGGTGGTCCAAATTTAATTGTTGTTGACGTTAAGACATAAATCTTGGCGAATCTGAGCGGAAGTGATTTACATAAATGCTGCCATCGCCGACTTTATGTCTTCCTGTATTAGCATGGATTTATTAATGTGTCCATGTGATCTATTTTGTTATGGTTCGAAACAGTTATGCAATCGTGCATTATTTTTTGAAAGTGTTGAAAATTTATGATAATTAATTAGAATAAAATATAGCTTAAAAAAATTATGAGGAAAATGTGTGATAGTATTTTTCTTAATATTCATTTAAGTTATGGTTTTAAGTGTTGACATTCTGACGTTGTAGTTTGCTACATTTAGTAAATATATATTTTTATCTTGTTATGTGTACAAATGTTTTAAAAAAATGAAATTATTCAAAAGGCATCTATTGCTATAAATCTAATAGCGATTTTTATATTGTACTTGTGACTAAGAGACTGTCTCCATAGTTGATTCTATACTGGTCTTGGCATATTTTTTATTTGTTACTAGGTACTTGATGGTGCATCTTTTTCGGGACACTAAAGTATCAAGAAATCAAAACCATTTTAGTCTTAACAAATTAGTTACGGTTTTACAGTAGTATTGTTCTTAACTATAAAACTTATAAGTGAAGTAGAGAAAAAGTGTAGCTTAGAAATAATGTTAAAACCAAAGTTCTTCAAGCAATTTCAAAGATGGAGTGCAACAAAGTGTAAAGAAAGGTTTTGGAAAGGTCGCAATTAGTTGAAACATTTAATTACGAAATTCGAGGTACCAATGTGGCTTCGCTTTCGTTCTTCATAGGATTCTTTTTGAAGTATAAGTACATGTTCACTTAAAAAAAGCGTTTATTTTTTTGTTGCATTGCATGCATTAATTATAAATTGAACATTTAAAAAGTAAATTAATACTTTTACGACTTAACAGAAAATATTTTAGTTGCTTTTAATTCAAAAATTAATAAAATATTTAATTTGTTTTCAATAAAAAATAATAAAATAAATTACTCATTTGTATAATATTAATAGTAGCTTCATTGACAAAAATATACATTTCCTTTTAGTGTTTTTGTTTAAATCTGACATGTCCCCCTTTTTAAAACAAAAAAATCGATTTAGAAGAGATACCAGAATGTTAATCATATTTTTTAAGAAATAATTTGGTTTCTTATTATATTTTATAAATTTGAAAGTACATATGTATGTTAAATAAAAGCTATATTTCATTATTTCAAAGTATAATATTGGTTTATGATAACGCTTTTCGCTTCCGCTTATTTCTGTAAGCTCTACATAAAGCATCTAACATATCTAAGGGTTGTCGTAACTGGATATCGGTATTATCATCGCACTTAATTGTTACCGAACACGTTGGAATATACGTCAGCTTCAGCTCATAGTATACGATACTATGAAATATAAAACTAGTAATAATACCCTTACTTAAGGAACTACTTAACACCTACAAATGAATATGTATAAATATATAAAATGTTGTCTCTTAACATTATTGTAATCTTTATTTTTTATGGGTACATTCCGTTTAATTTTTAAATTAAGGAACCTGTCCTTAATAAATTAAAAACAAATAATTTCAGATAATCAATATCCCGTCCGATTTTGCACGTAGCGACAAATATAGGAAATTTTATAGTACACAAGTGTTCACACCTACATACATTTGCACTATTTTCTAGATATATTGATATGACCGGTAAGAATTCACGCTTTGGAGGGTGTTCCACCACTAACTTCAAACCTATTAATTGCTCGTGTAATATAAATGACTGAAACAAATATCCACTTACTAAAGTAACTGCCCGACTTGAACCCGAAATCTCCGGATCTAATCCGAAAAAGTTTAATTCATCTTTGCGAAATCATTAATAAAGTATACGTATTAGAGTTTCTAAAGGCTTTTAACGAAAAACTTTGTCCTGAAGATATATCTTCTTAAGTTATGATATGGGTATTATTGGTTACACGCTTTGTCACTTTGGTAGTAGAAAAGTTAGTTTAGTTTTGTAATAATTTTTTTCTTTATTATTTTATACATACGAGGGCACACAATTATGTTCATATCGATAAAATAATGATTTTATATATTTAAATGCATTCTAAATCTAAAGTTGTTAAAAATTTCTTTCAATTTTTAAATACATTGGACTTCATGCTCTCAGTAGACTGAGTAAGAAATACTATTATTCACTATTTCACAACGGTTGTAAATTAAAACGAATTAAGTCTATTTGCATTACATATGCTTATTATTTATGTTATAACTCTAAGAAACAGAGTCATAAAAACATATTTACAATTTAGTTACAGCTATCAACATCAAATAAAAAATAATGAAATGCAATATCTAAGATTACATAACGGACATGACCAATATAAAAAATATAAAAACACCTGAAGTAATCAAAGATACCAGCATAAACTGTATTTATAGGTCGAATATGAATTATGAGATAATACAACTAATTACAATAAACGTAATAGAGCAGTATCGAATACGCGTTCTTGCATCAAAAAAGCTGTTATTTTAATAACCTTAAATTGCTAAACTGATAGAATAAACACAAAATTGCTTTTTAATAAACGCCCTCATGGGCGTTACAGCCAGACCCCATTATTATGTATCGGTTTTATTTTGTTATGGTCATTTAATCCCGACAGCATAACAACTGTAATATAAAAGATGGACCATAAAATTTTACAGGAGATGGGAATAAAGCTCAATTTTTGTCAAATATTTTGTAAGCGCTCCTTGTGCTTATAAATTATTCACGATTTATTTTCCTTAAAGCCCTCATAGACTTATATTAAATGATTTTATTAACTTGTAGTACAGTATACATGTAACTTTGTTTATATTTTAAAGAATATAAATGTACATGTACATTTATATTCTTTAAAATATAAACAAAGTTTTGTTATTCTTATAATAGAGTAAACGAAAAAAAGTACTGTAAATGTAGATGACATGGGTAAATTACATTAATTTGTGATTTAGCATAGTCCAAGTGAATTTACGATGCTATTAATAAAGTCCAGTATACATCGCATACATAAATACGTACCTATCTAGAAAAAAGATCGTTTTATAATCCTTAAATTACAACCAATAAAATGAATATTCAATTAATAAATGTCGCGGGCGTTATAACCATTTTACTACGCCTTTATATCTATATTAATAATTCCGTGAAGGGGTACGGTAGACTCGATCGAAACCTTAGCTGAATAATAAAACATGAAAAAATAAGCATTTCGAGTCGACAACATATATCCGCAAAATTCGGATTGTCGAGTATTTCGTTTAATTCTAATGGTGATAACAGACAAATCGCAGTCGCCATATTGGCCACTCAAGCGAAACGTCACTGACATCGGATGACACCTGTGTTGCCAGAAGGTTACATTTCTTACATTTTACGTAATTTTTAATAAACTAATAAAGTGCAGGTCACATATTTTAATAAAAATATTTAGAATTTAACTTAATACATTTTATGTAATAATTAATAATGTAATAATTCAGTTTGTTTTTCATGTTTATTATTCCTTAATTTGTGTTTCAAGTGAAATTATGCTTAAGTTATTTTAAAAGCTTAGGTATTAGGTAATTTAACAACCAATATAATTTGAAATATAATCCATACTAATATTATAAATGCGAAAGTAACTCTGTCTGTCTGTCTGTCTGTTACCTTTTCACGCCTAAACCACCCAACCGATTTTGCTGAAATTTGGTATGTAGATAGTTTGCATTCATGAGAAGGAAATAGGCATATTATTTTTTGGAAATTCAACCCCTTAAAGGGTTAAAAGGGGTGGCAAAGTTTGTATGAGAAAAATATTTTTATTGCACATTTTTGCATGAAACTTTGAATTAATGCTTTTTAGTACAAATGATGAAACACGTATTTCAGGGTTTTTCGAAATTCACCCCCATTGGGGGTTAAAGGTGGTGGCTAAGTTTGTATGGGAAATTTAATTCTATTGAAATATTTTGCGTGACACTGAAATAATGCTCTGCAATACAAATTACGAGATACATATCTAAGCGTTTTTTGAAAATCAACCCCTATGGGGGTTAACGGGGGTGGCACAATTTGCGTAGGAAAAGTATTTAACAGTAATTTTTACCATAAGTCCATAACAATGAACCACGTACATCAGTTTATCATTAACGAAAAACACACAAAGAAATTATGATACACATAGTAGCAAAATTGGTTAAAAATAGGAAATAAGTTTTAGAAAGCGCAGCAGTGGCGGCACGGCAGGATGCTACACAGTAGTTTTCAGAAAAGAGGGCCAGAACTTTAAATGGGGAATCAGTCCTTGGTACATTATAAGTAACAGTATATAAGCAAAAATGTTTATTTTATTCACTCTTAGCGCGAGCGAAGCCGCGGGCACCGCTAGTAGCGTATAATTCTTTGTATAATGTGGAGTATAGGAACCTGTTGTACCTTGACACCCTTTTTACCTAGAGCCACTTATTTTTTTGAAATGTTCGCGCCTTTTTTCCGTCTCTTTGTCTATGGTATAGTGAACTTTGATAAGACTAATCAACATGAAGTTAGTTGCAGGCGGTTATTGCATCGAGTTTGCATGGGAGATCACTTTAACGTTTTCGCTGCAAAAAAGTAAGATATTTAATATTTTTCATTTCTTTCATTACTTCTGTTATTTACTACATAAATTTTTAAAACCATTTGATTTAAACAAGTACTTTAGCCAAGTTTAGAATGTAGTATGCTTATTTGAGTTAATCATAACCTCCATATTTACATGTGCGAATAAAGATAAAAGGGTAGGGGTGTTGTACCTTGACCATAGTAAAACAGTTGTACCTTGGTCATATGGTCAAGATACCTACATTCAAATGTATTCTTGTTAATTCTGTTTAGGAACGCACATACTTATTATTTTGTTGTTTTTTATACAGGTAAATGCCTCGTAGCAAAAACAAAATCAAACGGACTCCTATTGCTAAAACAGCACTTTTAAGTGCTATTAAACTAGTTAAAGAAAAAAATTGGATTAGTTAAGCATAAAATTAATACTGGGACGTAGCGCCTATTCGACAACGACCTAGACGAATACCTTGGGCTAAGGAAGGTGAATACTTTGTTGGCCAAATAGTGTCTGTCAGCGAAGAGGGTGCTCTTATAAAATCTATGAAGAAGTCGCTAAAAAACTGGAAATGGCCAGAAAAAGAAGATCTCAACTTATACCAATGGTTAGATATTAAGGAAAAAATAAAAAGTCCAAAAAAATTAATTCCAAGAGGGAATATTACTCAGTTCCTGAAATGAATAAATACTCGGAGTTTATTGATTAATTAAGAAACGCTTAGTCCAAATATTAGTCAGTACGAAGAGAATAAAGACTTGTTGCTAATGTGATTAAAAGGTTTAAGTTAGGTGTTACGAAAAATACTGATTTATTCATATAAATTCTGTTAATTGATATGTCATAGATATTAGATAAGATTATAAAGATATTTATAGACGTGTAGAAGCTGGAAATAATAAAAATATTAGCTATTTGTCGAGAAATATGGATTTTATTTGCTGAGTTCTAACTATGACCAAGGTACAACATAGGCGGATCTAGGTACATCACCACTGTTGTACCTTGATCAACATTCCATACTTTTTTTAGTTTATGTAAAACCTGTAAAAAGGATGATCTATGCTTTTGTATAATTTATATTATGAACCACATTAGTTCGTCTAACAGCTAAAATTTGTTTAATCGCAATAGTTATAACCGCTTTTTTTCAAAAAATCGTTGAATGAAAAAGTGACCAAGGTACAACAGGTTCCCCTAACCCATAGTTTATGTGGCATTAAATGTTGCTTTGATCTTTTACAGAAAATAATACTATATTATATTTGTACAATACTATGCATCTCTTTATCAGAAGTAAAGACGAATACTAACAAATTATCGCTTATAGATACCATCGTAGCCGCCTCTTATCTATTTCTCACCCACGCTGGACCAAGTTTTACGGTGTGCTATTATCTCTCACAACATTCGTTTCACTGAAAACAGCTATGTTTCATCGAGGATTGGGAATATTTTACATCGTTCGGTCGGAACAACCGTTACGGAGTGTTAATGAGTAGGTATATAGTGAATTTTCTGTCCTTCTGTTAGGTGGCAGACGGAAGTAAACAAAAACCAATTTGACTTAAATTATACTTACTTATTTTGATTGAAATTAAGGCTTATGATATAATTTTTCTGTATATAAAAAAGAATCTTAGACATGCCTCAAATTATAAGGATGACAATAATAAACTCAATAAATTGTTTTTTTTTGACTTTGCCAAACAAAATGAGAACATTAGAACATAACATTCATTAAAGCTGAACAATACAGGCAAAATAAAAAGCATGCGTAGTTCCCGAAAGCATTCAGTTAGTTGTCTCCACTGAAATATAGTTCGCAAAAAGAGAATACGACATCAAAGCATTTGGATCCTGCGAGTGCGACGTGATACGGTTTAGAAATAACCACGGTAGTCGGTACAAGAGCTGACGCGAAGACAGTTCTGGTTTTCGCCCACGAAGCGATGTTCGCATCGAACTGTTGGTAAATTATAAGTATAGACAGGCACTACGTTTAAAGCACAGTATAAATAAATTGAATTTCTCGTAGGTATTTCTTCTTAATATATTCTTAATAGGTATTTCTTTTTACATATTACGAATTACAATATTGAATCAAATTTTGTAATTAGATAAGGTTTTGTTTTTTAATATTATCTACATACATTTCAAAAATACGTTATTTTTATATAATTTTTTAACAAAATGCCGAGGGAAGTTCGGTCGCCAAAGTACTGTGTCGTAAATACCTTATGTAACACATATGTTCTATTTATAAAAAGAATAAATTTCTGTTCTTAAAATGTTTTATTAAATATTTATGTGTATACGATTTAACCCTGTATAGCAGGTTGCAAAAATCGAATTGATTAAATTAATACAGGAGACAGTGACGTTAATTAGCTAAAGCCATCCAATACTGACAATAAACGGATACTGTTTCGCGTATTAATTACAGCGTCTTGTTTTAATTTAGCCGAGTTGCTCAACGCATATAAATGCGTTGCGGTTGCGCTATTGACGCCCTTTCCGAAATAATTACACGTTAGCAGTTCCGAAAATTATGAGTTTCCCTAGGTACGCGTAGCGAGTGGGAATGGCTCGTTAAACTTGATGAGCGTCGCTCTTCGTCGCCTTGTACGGTTACGCACACTAACAGTGAATACAACCAATTATCATCCTTATGACATTCATAATATGATATAGCAAAATACAGGTAAAAGAGAATTTAATCGTAGGGCGCTAGTCATTCTTTCTGTACCGTAAAACAAGTTTGATCCTTGCGAAACGGCACTGTCAGCGGGATTTCTTTCCAAATTACTATCAGAACCAAGTACGCTATCGCCGTAGATTCAGCATAAAATCAAGAGCAACAGCTCTACGAACTCTAGAGCTTATGATGCTTAAAAGCTATATCCAAGACTGTACGATAATGGTAAATATATTTTTGAAATAAAGTAATAGTATTAGTATTCCATCTTTTATTTTCTGAGCTTAATCTTGAAATAGGAAATATCTCAAATATTTGTATATTTTGGTACAAATTAGTAATTAAACTTTACCTCTTGAAGTCAGTGACATAATAAATGTCAGCGAGATCAAAATATCACTGTCGACGGACGACGGGTGCAAGCCGGGGCTTTACGTGTGCTGCTAATTATATCTAACGGTACTGCTTACACTGAGACATTAAAATTAACTATATCGCCCGTTTGATCTTTCCATTAGAGCACTACTATAAATAATCTATTAAAACGGAGAGATGAGTCAATACTTTGGAAAGAAGACTGTGTCAAGCATTTGAAGCTGGTAAAGAGCAATCTATCATTTATATTTTTTTTTGTTTGATTTTTATTATTATAAATGCAAATACATTACTTGGTGTATTTCTTAATGCAGCAATAGATCCAAAGTAAGGTAAATTAAAGTCGTCAGTTTCCAAACACCACTTGCAACAAGTGCAACTTAGACTTTTTGACGAAACAACGAAATATTGTACTTAACGTAGCCTACTAATAGATCAACTGAGTCAAAAAATCTAATCCAGGTATAAGGATACGGAGCCAAACATGCATACTAGATCAAAAGGCAGTACTTAACCTAAGCCTTTTACATGAACCATAAAAACAGAAAAAATATTTTACTTTGACTCAACTATCAGACAAGTCGATTATATTAAAACAGGTTGTAGCCAATTTCATAAAAAAGTGTCTAGGTTTTTAGTGCTTGTAGAGATCGTTATAAATTTATCGGTGAAGCTTAAAATAGCAAGTTACGATAGGAATTCACAAATTCGATAGTTAACTTTTGTAGTCGATTGGAATTTTGCGCACGCCCGTAACATTTCAACTTTTTTAACATTCAAAGGTATGTATGTATTCTATTGTGTTGAAGAGGTTCTCATATATGATAAAACTAAAAGCATTTCATCATTTAAATTGTTGAAGTATATCTGAAAATATAGTATAAATGTTAGATAAAAACACATACTTAAAATAGAACAAATTTTAAGAAATTAACACATTTTATGTATTTCTATAAAAATGAAAGTTTTCTTTTGGAATGTGCAAAGTACTACCCTTGTTGAAGTAGAGACCGCCTCTAAGTCTGTACCAAAATAGCAAAAAAGCTATTAGAGTCATAAAGTGAAACAAAAAGTCAATGGAATATGTTTGTTTGAAAAGGTAAAAGACGAGTCACATTGTTATACAAATGGTAAAAACAAAGTTTAAACCGTAACATCGGTCATAATTGATTACAGTTCTTCTCAGAAATCTCGTCGCAAACAAACGCACCGGGCGTTGAGATTCCGTTTTATCACTCGCTGTCGTATTCAGAAATAAATTTTAATATCAATATTGCAAGCGTTCATGTGACGGAAATGTCTTTATTACGTACTAAGACGATGGAGTGTGGATGTCACAGTAGACTTTCATCAAGAGCCATGTTAATAAAATATTATGAAGCTTTTACTTAGGACTTTATTTGATACTAAAATTAATATTTGCAGTTGTCATACATAAAATTGCAGTTAAATTTATGAATTTATTGACATATTTGGAAGATATTCCAAGTCTAATAGAACTTGGCGAAGAATGTAATATAAATTTAATTATTTTGATCATAAAATCTTATAGATGCAATAAAGATGGAAATTTATTATTATTGACGGTAATGAAGCTATTTAAAACTAATCTATCACAATGTCAAAGGTTATTATTGAAGGTTGAAGAGTTTATCTAAGCTGAGTTTTTGTAATTTACTGCTGTTATTCTTTGTTATACGTCATACATCTCTGTACCAATATAAAAGATAACTGTTGTTTTGTTTTTTTTTATTTCTAATCAGTTCACTTGGTAACATGTGCATTTTATTTTAAAGTACTAGTTATCGAAACAAGGGTGCACTAAATATTCTATCCTACTGTAATGCTATTACCGAAGAGCTAACTACGCTGTTAAGAAGCCTGTCGAACGTTCATTGCCGATTTGCTGCTATGGACTCGATCGTTGGACCATTGCTTCAATTACTACGAATGGGGTGTTAACCTAAATGGTGTAACAAAATCGAATATCGTCAGTCTACTTGATAGTTTAATAGAAGTTTACTTTTATTCGATACTAGCAATTCCCGCAGCTCCGCCCGCGACTCACTTATAAAAAAAGGTAGAAGGTTAAAAATTTAGGATCATAAGTATTTTTTGATGTAAAATCATAAAAAAATAAAAATTTGGTCAAAAATTAAAAAACAAAAATCTGAAGAGGGCCACCCCTATCACCTAGGGGAATAAAATATAGTCTACGACCTATTCTCAGACCTACTAAATACATACAAATAAATCATAAAAATCAGTCAAGCCGTTTTGGACACGAGATTTTTATATTTTAGAGGTAATACTAACACACTGAATATAATTTATTATGCTAAGAAGATTGTAACACGATTGTTAGATATTAATAGCGAATCTCTTGGAAAATCTTCATTTTGATGCTATCAATAAAGAAAAAACTGGTTCAGCGATTTGTTTTAATTGAAATTTTCGTTTATCATATTATGCATATAAACATATAAACATAATTGGTAAGTGTCCGTGTCCGAGTAATTGTGTTTTGACAGTGGGTTGAAGATCTACATGTGAGAGTAAATCTTGTAAGAAAGCGTGAGCAGCAAAAGGGCGTGCAAAAAGAACGCTTCTTCTTGACTTGACAATCTTGACGCTATTTCTTACCCAAGATCTCTAAATATATATTTAAATAGCATTCAAAAAATAAGTTACAGCTTTTCGTCTAAATCAATAACACATTCATTAAAATTGTGATTATTTGTGTGGTTCAGTTTTATTGTTTCTCAAAAGCTGAGGTAAAAACAGCTATTTCGTTTTAGTATCACGTCAGGTACACGCTTAATATTAAAGGGAGCTGTTATATTAACATTTACATGTTATTTCAGGTTCACTACACCAAGCATAACTTATTCAAATAAGCAAATAAAATCTATAAAGGATTTATTCACGTAGGTGGTCCGAATACATACATTGCTATTCAGATATTGTAACAGGCGCCAAGTGATCACGTCATACCTTCATGTCCACTTCGTGTTTATTGTTTTACCTCATATTAATTCCCTGGCTGACCTTTTTGTCCTCTGTGACCCAATTCCAGGAAAATGTCAGAAAAATAAGGGAAGAATAAGGCTCGTATCACTAATGTGGCGTTCCTATTAATCATGCTTGCACAATACATGTCAGTGTTACAAAGGCTTATGGGGGAAGCCCTTAACTTATTACTAGCAGAAATTGGGACAGGTAACATTACAACTGTGAGAAATAAATGTTTTTAAAAATATATTATTATGTTTTTTTTTAGCTTACACTATTTTTTTCTATTAAATGCTAATTAATTATATAATTGCTGTATTTTATGTTAACTCTATGCTCCCATTTTAAAATAAAAAAATGATTGAATTTTATAAAATGAAAAAAATAAATGTGCAAGTAGCCTCACTAAAGTCTTCTTAAAACAATTATTTTATAGCAACTATTGCATATAAACATTAATTTATTTATCTTCCATCACAGCACATTATGCAATGATATGAATCTGTCACGATTCTTCTTCAGAGACTCTCATAATGTATGTACAGACACCTAGTGCGTTACAACGCATTACGAATGCCGACTTATACCGTGCGTCTTAGAGGGTAAAGGTACAAATGTAAAACAGCACATTATGCGTGTCGCAGCGGGTCGCTCTACGACAGCTCAATTATACGCACCAAAAATAACAGCTTGAACTTGGGTGGTCGACCAGAATAGTCCGCTTAAATTGTAAAGCAAGTTAAACTGGTGACGCATTTAGAGATATACTATCATCTCTTTGGAGGCTGTTCAAATGAAAAACTATAATTTACATAGATTAAGCTTTGCAAATGGTTATAAAATAGTTTAAAAATACAATTGTAATACAGAATTTTTGGTTAGTTAACAGTGTGGCGCAATGTTACTAAGCCAAAGATCATAGGTCAGATTTACATACTGAGTGTAGTGATAAAAAGATTGGTGAGTCTCATACATATTATGCATGCAAGTGGTATGTGTAAAGGTCTGATAATAGAAACTTTAATCTATGTATCTTATATTTGTATAGTAATAAGTTTTTATGATTATAATTCATTAAGTTACAGACTCGTTGGTGTAGTGGCTAGCACGTACGGCCACATATTGAGAGGTCGTGGGTTCGAGTCCCGGTTCGAGTCCCGGGTCGGGTCAAATTTATTTATTGAGTCTTTCTGTTTAATAAGCCTCCGTTACAGCCTGGATTTGGGGAATTGGCGGTATGTCACCCCCGTGCCTCGGAGAGCGCGTAAAGCCGTCGGTCCTGCGTCTTAACTCTCGGTCATATCGAGTAGTCGTCCCACCGGAGTATGATAGTGATAGGAATAGAGAGTGTACTTGTGTCTGCGCATCCTCTCGTGCACTATAATATTATCTCCTACGCAGTTGACTAGTCTCAATGACTTTGACCGTCATGACCGGAGAACATAAATTAAGTAATTCTGGCAAATGCCATTTTAAGCAAAAAGGTCAGCCAGGGAATTACATGAATATATATATCCATAACAAATATTCATAATATTAATGTTGATTTAGGATATCTATGGTTATATAATATACTTAAGTTTGTATGGGTGTATATTATTTCTTCTTCACGCTAAATGGTTGAACCGATTTATGTAAAATTCAGTATACTTAAACGCAATAGCCCAGAATAACACAGACATTGTTTGGGACCAAGATGTATCTAGGTAAAGCGAGAGTTAGTCGCTAGTTATAGTATAACTAGCATTTCTCGCGGCTGCGCCCGCTTTCCAGAACGCTATTAAAAATAGGGGTTGGTGTTAGAAGGCTGAAAATTTAGGTTCATAAGTATTTTTCAATGACAAATCATAAAAAAATAAAATTTGGTCTAAAAATAAAAAAAAAATAAAAATGTGGAGTGGGGCCACCCTTATATCACGGGGGAAAAATAGCCTACGAGATATTCTTAGACCTATCAAATGTACACAAAAATATTATTAAAATCGGTTAAGCCGTTTCGGAGGAGTTCGATAGTAAGCACTGTGGTCTATGACATGAGATTTTTATATGTTAGAACTTCTGAACAGATTCAATTTGGAATAGACATATCAAGATCAAGTTACTGCTGACTTACCCTCTATAAAAAAATAAAAAAAAAGTCTAAATATTCTTTATTCAAATAGATTTTTACATTATGAAACTTTAAATTAAATGTCAGTCTGTAAGTCTGTGAAGAAGCTACCACCGACTCGGAATGCTGATCTGCTGAGAAGAGCCGGCGACAAACTCAACAGTTGCACGTTTTAAAAAAAAATGATATAAAAAATATAAGTTCACAGATAATATTATACTTTATTGTAAAATTTTTAATGGTTTGATAATGGTTTTTAATGTTAGTTTTGTAACCAGACCAGGTTAAATAAACTAAAAGATAAGCGCAATATATATTTATATACTTTATATAAATATATACCGGATACTTTGTTGATGTTAACACAATAACTTTCACATAAATATAATGATAATTATGTTATTATTAAGTGTGAAATTATTCATGTAACTTATATCTTTATCACTCGTATGATTAATAGGTGTTCTATTTCTATAAATTAATTGAGAATTATTTAGCTTTATATACATAATGTATATACAATTAATCAGTTCACTAAAAAAAATTGTAGAGCTGTAAAATGTTAAATGTTACGAAATATAATACAAGTGAGTAAGTGTAAAGAAATTATACATATAAGGGTTTCTATATCTTTTTCTGTTTTTAGATATTCATTATTATTCTTAAAATATCTAATTAAGCTTAAAATATCTAATTAAAAATATATTATTAATAGATTTCATTTACTTATATCGGTGCTCTGGCTGGGCCATGCGTGTAAGGTTTGCGCGGAGGGTAAATGATAACATCGTAGACTGAATGACATGGTGTATATTAAGCAAGAATTATATAAAGAGTGGTATAAGCGAACCGACCCGGACCGTGGTTGCGGGAGAACTGCTCAAGAATTCGGAGCTTTTTAAAAATCAAAAATACTAAAGCGGTCAGTGTCGGCTAACTTAAAAAAGACAAAAGTGACTACCAAAAACAGAAAGAAATAAAACAATTACAGTAAAGAAAGAAATAAAACAATTACAGTAATGGTACAGGGGAACAGAGTTATAAGAAATAATAAACTTTTAAATATTAACTTAGACAAATAGTAAGCATTACAAAGAACGGAATACAAAGGTAAATAATTGCTGAATAAGATAAAACGGAAATGGTAAATAAAAAAAACAAAGTAAAAATCTATTCTAACCTAATGGCTACGGCCTTATAATAAAACACAGGCGTGAAAAATATTTACACAATACAGCTAAATTACGAGCTTAAAATTAAATACATTATTTACACTTAAGTATTTGATATAAGGCGTAATGTGGGATGTAGTCACCACAGGTATCCCCTTAACAGTAATTCAGGTTAACAAAAAAATAAACACAAACATACACCAAAAACGAACTACAGTGATCTGAATTACGAAAAATCACGGCCAACCAGCCTAGTAGTAATCGGGAAAACTACCAGACCGGCGTGGAGCCGCGTATCTGATGTTACACTATTAGGAATCGTCTCAGGCACGGCGTCCGAATCCGAATCATGATTCATGCTTTCTACCTGAGGTAGCCGGTTACTACGAACGAAAAATTCGAGCGGATCGTCGCTTACGTTAGTATCGGGATGATGTCCCGGTTCCCGCAACCGATTATTATTGTGGTAGCGAACGAATGGTTGCATTAAGCGGGATGACGTCACTCACCGCTAGTAACTCCCACCGGCGTTTCCCTGCTGCGCGTGTGGTTTAAATGCACACGGTTGCACGCATTTGTTGGCCTTCGGTCCGTGTTTAAAGTGGTACCAACATAACCAGCTCTCTGGTCGGGCCCTCGATGATGATCCCGAGCGTGCATTGCTGTGTGAGCGCGGCCTCGTATTTCGCTCTGCGCTATAAACGGAAGCTTGCAGATTTACCATGTTCTTTACGAGCTCCTTGATTGATGACATATCATCCTCTAGGCGCCGCAACCGTTCATCTGTGGGGTTCGCGGCAGCGACCGCTGACACGGCGGACGTTGGCCTCGCACACCGCAGCCTCATATTTTCCGCGACAAGGTCAGCGATTTCTGCGAGTGTATCAAGCGGCGTATCCCTTTTCGCCACAATAACCGCCTGCATGTCAGATAGTAAGCTTTTCGTCCAAATAACACGAAGGACGTCGTCGGACATAGCATTACCTGCTTGGGCTCTCAGATGCCGTAGAAACTGCGATGGTGTACGATCGCCGATCTCCTCGCCTTCTAGAAGTCGCTGTATTTTAACGGTCTGCGATTCACCAAACCTCTGTATAATTTTTTTCTTAAGCTCCTCGTATTGTACCGATGTTAGTACCAAGACGTTAGCTATAAGGTCACTAACCTTCCTAAGTGCGTTAGCGTCCATTTTACTTACTATGTACAGACATTTTTCCGTTGGATTCATAACCTTTGACATTCGCAGTAAGCTCTCGGCGCACTTCATCCATGTCTCGGGGTCAGTCGTGTTAAACTGAGCCATCTGCGGCCATGTCACACGTTGGCCGACGGAACCCATGCCGGCGGCATCCCCTTTGAACTGATCAGTTCCGTTCATTTTAAATTTACTATTCTAACACTTACACAAATGTCACAAATTGTCAATTAAATACAATAGTCTTTATCACTAATTATCACTCCGTGGCGCGAAACAATACCCTTATAGACCCAAGCGCACGTTAGACAATAGAAAGATCACGTCGGGGCCACCAATGTCGGCGCTCTGGCTGGGCCATACGTGTAAGGTTTGCGCGTAGATTAAAAGATAACTTCGTAGACTGAATGATATGGTGTAAATTAAGCAAGAATTATATAAAGAGTGCTATAAGCGAACCGACCCGGACCGTGGTTGCGGGAGAACTGCTCAAGAATTCGGAGCTTTTTAAAAATCAAAAATAATAAAGCGGTCAGTGTCGGCTAACTTAAAAAAGACAAAAGTGACTACCCAAAACAGAAAGAAATAAAACAATTACGGTAAAGAGAGAAATAAAACAATTACAGTAATGGTACAGGGGAACAGAGTTGTAAGAAATAATAAACTTTTAAATATTAACTTAGACAAATAGTCGGCATTACAAAGAACGGAATACAAAGGTAAATAATTGCTGAATAAGATAAAACAGAAATGGTAAAAAAAAACAAAGTAAAAATATTTTCTAACCTAATGGCTACGGCCTTATAATAAAACACAGGTGTGAGAAAATATTTACACAATACAGGTAAATTAAGTACGAGCTTAAAATTAAATACATTATTTACACTTAGGTATTTGGTATAAGGCGTAATATGGGACGTAGTCACAAACTTTTAATTTAATACTGTACCTAATTAATATTTACCTGAAATTGTTCTATAATAATTTTTCATTATATGAAGATACTAGCGACTCATCCTCGCTTCGCTTTGGTTCGTCTCTAGGTGCTTCAGGTCAATTTTAACTTTTATAAATGTTGAATGTCTTATTTATTTGTATCTAATCAAAAGCTTAAAATTAAGTTTTAAGCTTCTAGTTTTAAAAATAACGTAATTTCTATACAAATTTTCATCCCCTCACAGCCATTCTTTCGCATTGAAAAGTAGCCTATGTCGTTTTTTTAGACTAAAAATTAGCTTATCTCCTTTCTCTAGGCTCTAAACTATGTCCTCAGCCCTTTTTAACGTCCAACTGCTGGGCATCAGGCCATAGTCCACCGCGCTGGCCTAGTGCGTGTTGGCGGACTTCACATGTCCTACTAAACTACTAAAAACTTGCTAGGTTTTCTCAGACTTGTAGGTTTCCTCACGGTTTCCTTCAACGTAAGACAAATGGTTATCACGGTAGAAATGATTCGCACATGAAAATATCATAATATATATAGGTACGAGACCCGGATTTGAACCCGCATACTCAGATATACAAATAAGCGTATTACCGCTGGGCTACCACTGCTCTAGACTATCTCTGTACCAAATTTCATTAAAATCGGTTCAGTAGTTTAAGTGTAATTGTGTAACACACAGACTCTCTGACTCAAAGTAACTCTGTCTGAGTTACTTTCGCATTTATAATATTGGTAAGGAATAATAACTATGTATTTAGTGTAGTAAAGACTATATAAGTTGTCGTAAAGACTATATAAAAACTCGTAATGAAAACATCTTTACAAAAAGCTTTTCGAAATAAATGTGCATTTTTGTCTAGTCCTAGGCAGACTATATATTACCTATATACGGTTAATGTTTTTAATGTCGGGATTTTAGTCCTTTACAAGAAATTTTGTTGTAAATGGAATTAAACTGATATACGAGTAGCTGGCAGTGTTCAAAATCTCAGTTAATTGCAATGTAATCCCAACCAGCGGTTGCAACTCTCACTGTGTTTGAAATTTATTTGGCAGAGTTGCAATGAAAATCGTTCGGAAAATGCCAAATCAATTTAAATTTATTTTTAGCTTATTCTGTGTAGAGAATTATCATCTCGATATTTTACAGTATTAGATGTGTGTAAGTTCAGTTTGTAGCAGTAATATTACTTAGATGACATGAAACTAATAACATTTCAAGAGGAAAGTCCCAAGCACTGAAAACAGTAGTCTTTATGCTAAAATAACAAAAATAGCTTTTCTTTTATAGCATTTATGCTAATTTATCAATTTAAGCAAAAATAGTAAGAAAACCTTCATGTTTGATAGACCCCCCAATTTTTCGATAGGCATGTAAACTTCGCCAACGCGTAGCAATGGTGGTGTCTATGGCCTCATCCTCTTTATCTTGCATAAATACCAGTTAATAAGGCCTGAATACATGATTTAATTAGATTACCATTAACATCTCTATGAAAACCGACCGCAATCAATACTATTAGTATAAAATAATAATTTAAACTATAATAATTACGATATTTGAATATATTGCACAAATATAACGCTGTTTATTTGTTAGTACAGTGTAATTGATAAGCTACAGTAATAAGTTGCATTACAGTGATTCGTATCATGAATCTCGTTATGCATATTCAATGCGGAAACTACAATTGGTTACAACTGCAAGTGCTTGTAGATTGCACTATTAGTTGTTTTAAAATTATTGAAAACAATATTTTATATAATTTATATCTTTATTAATATTTATTAAAGCAGTGATAGCCCAGTGGCAACGCGCTTTCGTGGGAAACCAAGAGGTGCGGGTTCAAAACCCAGGTCTCACAGTTCTGATATTTTCATGTGCGAATTATTATTAACATGGTTATTACTTGTCTTACAGCAAAGGAATACATCCTGGGAAAACCTGCATGTCTGACAAAACCCAGAAAGTTTTCGAAAGATATGTAAATTACACCAACGCACTTGGTCAGCGTGTGGGGGCTAGGGTTTGATTCCCGTCATTTGGAAAGGAGGCCGTGCCCAGCAGTGGACATTAATGATTACACTGCCGGATTCAGATAACTGTAGCTTCGTACACGTATATAACACGTATATATTTATATTTCACACGTTAGATGAATTTATGTATTTTTTTACAAAAACTATCTATTAGTTATATTTTATTAGAAAGTCATATTCATAAATCATTAGCAGTCAACCTTATATTCATAAGCGCTTTTTATATAAATCTGTAGGCAGCAAAATATTTTCTCTCTATATAATAATATACCGTTATTTTACAAACGAAATCAATATTTAAAAAATACATCTAAACGGTAACCAATTTAAATCGCTAGAAAGAAAGTGATGGGCCTTTGATAAAACGTCACGCTCGAGTCAAGCTTCCTGTCGCTGGTGTTTGTTTAATTTTCGAACAGTTTGCTTAGTAGAAAGAAGCGTCTATGGAGCAAGCTCATGCAAGTCACGCGCGTCATGCATTTTTCATGTATTTTCTCAGTCAATACAACAATCAAATCCACTTTCGATTTCCAAACCACGTTAGAGTTTGTGTAATAAAAAAATAAATATTCATATTATATTAACTTGAATAATACTGCAAGTATTTAATATATTTAAATATAGCGTTCAAAATTTTATTTTAACTTTTCATAATTTGAATAAAATCTCTTCTTGTTAAAGATAAATGTTTATTTGTTGTCATAGTTATAATTTTTTTAAAAACCGGTCATCTCTTTGTTTGAATGTTTTTACTGCTTATCATTAATAAGCTATTTTCAATAGTGATGGGCGCTTTAGCTTTAACACAGATAGGAATAAGGCATACTTATTTAATACATTTATCTTTTCGTATTTCGCTCATCGCACAAAAGTGAACTTTTTGTATGGACCTGAATTTGTAAGTTGACTTATATACTAATGCAATTTTTTTATTCTAATATAGCCTTTAGGTATTAATATTAATTTCTAAATTATTACCTCAAGGTATCTCTAATTATCTCTAATATGTATCTGAAACTATATTTGATAATCTCATGTGAATACGAAATTTAGTTTGAATAGAAATAGTTAAATCGTATAATATTTAACTAAATTTCACATGTATAAGTCACGTATTACGCACAAAGCGTTACTCAACTAATTAACGGTTTCAAAGAACCGCAACTCGGTTAATCTAATAAAATAATTTAGCTAAACAAATCGACAGGATTTCGATGCGTAGGTAATAAAATAAAGTTAGGATAGCACGAATGCTGTTACTGTGCGTCGCGCGATTTATATTCATGATTCATTTCAGCGTCGACGGTTATAACCCAGTCGCCAATATAACACTTTATACTTCTCGGTACATGGCCTATATGTAATATTTTTATTTATAATATAAGTACCCATATATTGATATGAATAATTAGTTGTAATAAAAATAGATATTTTTACATTTTTCTCATAAAGCTTGTTTTAGAATGAAACCATTTATACTTTAAAGCAGCTATAATGTAATGATAATAGCCGTAACAAAATAATTTTATGTGATTTGTCCGTATCTTGTTATAATTTACTATTTCTCAGGCCATTAATAAAAAACAAATTACAACGCAAAAAGGGTTCTTAAGCAACAATATACAATTTTAACTGCTACAGGATAATAAACATAATTTACAACTGTACGATGTTTTTATATTTATTTTTACTCAGCTCTATGCTAGTCCCATAAAAGTTCCGTAAATTTCTATCTGATCGGACAGTTCTGGGACTGATCACTCATCCAGCTATATTTATAGGGCTTTGATTTATTTTGTTATCTCTTTATTGCCCGACTAACGACAACCATTCTACTTGGAAGATTAATCACACCCGTCAACGTGATTTAGCAGAGCAACCGATATTTAATGTGTACTATTTAGATACAATACGATCCGATTTATATTTAGATGGTTTTCTAAGCGGCGAAACTCCAATCGAAGAGATATCGGGATAATTGAATGCCGAAATTAAGATGCAGCTTGTTTCCTTAACGCAATTTGTACGATATATACTGCATCGTTGCGTTCGTAAATTCTTGTTAACGTAAGATCGTCTGGTGCAATGAGAGAATACGCAAAGCAAGTGGCGTAAAATATCGTAGTTGATGATTCGATTTCTGTGGAGAGAATTTATTTTAATGACCAAATAATTTTGATTTTATATCGCCTTATGATCTAAATCCAAACAAAATTTTATAGCTCGAACCAAATTGTAACGTTTTTTTAATCAATATTTAAATAATATCCAAAATAGGGTTATTCCAATTTATTATGTAGTTCTAGAGTTTAGACGAATTAATATAACTCTTAAGCTTTGCGTATTAGTAATAATAAATTGATAAAGGTGACTCAATCTTATACTCTACTATATATCACACTGCATCTTTTAGAAGTTGGTTGGTTGTTTCCAATATATATAAAAATTAACTATACTGAAATAAGACAAAGCCATATAGACAAAAGTAAAAAAAAAAGTCAACGGCGCTCATACTTAGTACAAAAAAATAGTATGGTTGTGTAGTGGCTGCTTATTCGGAGGTCCTGGGTTCAAGTCTTAGGGTAATTAAGTATATCTACAATATGCTAAATGCTCCCAAGTCTATGCTCGAGTCTAGTATAAAAAATTCAGAAATTGTACAACAATAACTATTAAACATTTCTAAATTAAAATATATGTAATTAAATACAAACATACCGGACATAGGTACTTCTTTCAATATCAACATTCTTGACTACTTTACATGCGTATTATAAAATACAAGTAAAGTGGAGTTATCAAGGAAAATATCTTTTTACTTGTACCAATTAATAAGCCTTAATGAAGAGATGTGTTAGACGTTTATGATTCATATATTAAGTCCATCAATAGCACTTAAAAGAATATTTTCCAGTCTTAAAGTGGTTATTAGTTATCGTTTCCATAATTTGTGATAAGCGCACGTTGAAAATTAAAAGCCTATGAGTGTCTTCCCACGCAAAAGCGACAGGTTCGGGGTAACGTTGCATACAACGTAACTTAAGAGTAATAAAGGTAAGTTATTTAAAAGGCGATACTGATAATTTTACTTTATTCAATTAAAAATACTTGTTCCATAAAAGAATTTTAATTGACTTGTGTAATTATATTATTCCATCTATAAATTTGATATTTTATTATTAATAAGGTTTTTTTGGTTGAATATTCTTAATAAAGTAAAGATTATCACGATAAAATCAAAGTCGAAAAATTTACTCGAAGTTAGGCTTTAATTTTTTTGCTCTTAATTAACAAGCTCGCCGGTAGTCGTATTAAGGTATTTTTGGGTAAGGCAAGGTAAGAACTAGAATGTACTTAAAAGTAATTATTACTTTCTGTGTGATATTTTTCTAAAAATATATATGGTCTCTGTAATAAAAACATTTTCATTACAAATAGTATTATAGTACAGTACAGTAATAAATTTATAATTTAAGCAAAATAAACTGAGATAACGTAAAAATATTATCGCGTTCTAGTGAATGTACCTTTAATCGAAAAGGCTCTAGGAGTCTAGATGCATAGCGATTGGCGTGGTAATAGGTCTTGCAATCGCGGGCCGAGTCGAGACGTAATCGTGGGCGGTGGCGCCAATGCCTACTTTGATAGCGCGAACTTAGTATTAACGTTTTAAACCTATCAGCTACAAATAGTGATTACGGACGTTCGTGTTTCTAGTCCAATAATTACTTGCCCGACAACATTACTATGAATATTTCTTGCACTGGACCGTGGGTCTGTTTCAAATTTGAATAATTTAGACGGTAGATAAGAATTGAATTTAAATTATAGATCTCTATGATTTTTATTTACTTATTTACACGTTTAAGGAATGTTTCTAGTTGAATGCAATTAATATTTTTCGGATTTTAAGATTTCATCAAAATATAAATATTTCATTAATTCAAATGGTAAAAATGAAGAAGATTTTGTGAATTTTTCTAGGGCCAACATTTGACTAAATAATTAATACAAACTTTTCTACATACCATTTTAAAAAATATAAATATATAAAGAAGGCAAATATTCTAGAGAAAAGGCAAATCCCTACGAACTACACTACTCATTAGATGGTTCAAATAAAAAAAAAATTAACGTCTTTTTCAGGCACCGTTTGCAAGTAAAAGAAAAAAGAATCCGTAACATTTATGCCAATCCAAGTATTCACACATTTTTAAGTTATCATTATAGACTTTACAATATGAAAAATGTTTAATGTTTTTTTACATTTCAAATTCTCACTGACATTATTTACATAAATGAAGCTGGACTAACTGAGCGTTACAAATCACTGAGTAAAATACGGATAAGCTCATGTCTACAGGCGTATTCAACACAAGTTTAAATTATCTTTTGTTTTTATTGATATTAATATTTAATTTTCACGTTGGAATGCATTTCGAATAATAAATTTAAGTAATTCCACGATACGTGTGCATTAACACGACGTTGATGGACATGAAAAATAAGTATGAAATGAGTTATTCGCAATAATAAATGTGATATTTCGGTAACGAATCTCAGCTTTCAACACATGGCCTTTTTATATTCCACGAATTTGTACTTTGATTTTTAAGCTACAAGATTTTAATGTTTACTGTTAAAATTGCAATCAAGTGTTTTGTGTAAGTAATAATTGACCCCTTTTTAACGTACTGGGTCCCAGTCTACCTTTAATATGAAGGGATCAGGCCATTGTCCACCAGGCTAGCCAAGTGCGGGTTGACGGACTGCACATCTTTTCAAAACTTGTTAAGTTCCATGAGATATGCGGGTTTCCTCTCAATGCTTACCTTCATCGTAAGACGAAGAAGTGATAATCATGTTAGAGATTATTCGCACATAATAGTACCAGAGTTTTAAGACGTGGAATTCGAACCCGCTTCACTCGGGTAACGAGTACGTAAGCAAGCACGTGGCCACTAGGATTCATTCAAATACCTAATAACTTTCACCTTTAAAAGTCACTTCCATAGCATATTGGTTCTTTTAGAACTTATATTCTAATATTATATAGTACGTATTAAAGATAGATTACCTTAAAACACGTCATAAATCATCCTTCATATTTATCAACAGTCAATAGATATTTAATAAAAAATATCAAAACAAAAAGAAAGTCTATACTTGAGCCCTTAATTATCACTAATTGCGACGTCTGATCAATTCATTAAGGGTCCTTGGTTTGTTTCAGCTGTCCCGGTAACGACACGACGTAGTGACAGACATTTTCATATTCATCGCTGTTATGTCGTTATTAAGCCGCAGACGCTTAGATTTACAGCCCGCCCCGCCACTATTTGCATAATAATTTTCACTTATGAATAGGTATTACGGCCTTATTGCACTTATAAATATTTACGTCTATCTCGCTCGATAGAGTGGGCGGGTCTAAGCCTTTACCGCCGCTCTTCCTGTCATGTGATGACATGAATGCTTTGATGATTCCAGGAAGCAAATGAATGATTGATGAAATTTTACTTTAATTAACAATTTGTGTTGTATTCATACAATTCACACTATTTTACCATACAATACATAGAGATTAGAGATTTAATGGCAATAGATTAGCTATTATTGGTTTGATTCTTTTCATCTAGTGAATGCTTGGCTCAGTTTGTAGTGAACCTAATAACTGTGCCAGCGGTCATAGGTTTGAGTCCCGCTGGAGGCATTCATTTGTGTCAAGAACACTAATGTTTGTACTCAAGTAATGTGTAGCGTATTAGATGATGCTGTGTGTTAATATCTCAACATATATATTAATTTAATTATTTATCTGTGGTTCATAATGATATTGAAGCTCAAGCTTTTCATGGCAACTTTGTATTTAATTTTCATGTTTTGAATAAAAGCGCGCCCGTTGTACATATTTTATTACATGTCTGAAAAACAAACATTCGAATAATAGTTATTGAAGACTGATTTTTTTGTATTTAAGTAGATATGTAAGATAAACTGCTAAACAGCAATTTTAATATCGATAAAAGCTTAAAAGCCGGGTCCCACGGCCCGTTTTCTCACAGATCAGTCCGCGCCGCGCCGGACCGACGGGCCGTGGGAACCGATGCATCCGATGAAGCCCGTGGTGGCCTCTTGTCGTCCGTCCGATCCATCGGGAGTCGGTAAGTTCAAAGGCGCGGCGCGGCGCAGCGCGTCAGCGCCCGTCGCGGCCTGTATGGGCGCGTCTACGTTGCTTGTTAACCCTTAACTAACATAGTGAAGTAAATTAATACCCCAGTCGTATATTTTTGATTATATTTCCTTAACCTTTTGTATTAGCGACTTCCACGGCCAGGTATTCTCAGTCGAGCACATGCGCTAGGAACAGGAACAGGTGGATGCGCAGCACGCAACGTTGGATGGTTTTCGTGCTATTAGCCTTTGGGGTAAGTTTTTACCCCACCATGTTATTACTGTACCATATTTTTTTTCGAACAAGTTCTTGTTTTTTTAATATTTTTAACATACATATTTTTGCCACAAAATGTTAAAATATTTAAATGAACAACAAATAATGTTCAATAATTCAGAGGAAGATGAGCTTACAAATCTGCCACTAAATCAATTTGAGAGTGATTATGAAGATGGCGTAACTGCTGAAAGTGATCATGACACAAAAAGTGAGATGGAAATTGAAAGCGATGCAGAAGCATCATCAGATGAATATTTCAACAGTAATCAGTTTTCATATTCAGAGCTTGCAAACTTGAATCAAAAATGAAACGGCGAATCTTCATCAAAGATCTTGGTCCTTCTTTGATTAAACTTCATGTTAAAAAGAGAAAACATGATGCTTTCAGGTATCCGAAAGAGCTAAGAGAACAAATTTATAATTTTCTTGGATGTTGATTAACGATGGCGAACCACCAGCAAAGAGAGTGAAATCTGGACACTGTTACCTCTGTACGTAAAGATGATCGAAAGTGAACAAAAACGAATAAGTAACATTTATAGTCCTGAAAAAAAAAACTAAAACCAAAGTCAAAGTAAAATTGTCCTTTTTTGTATATATTTAAATAAAAATGATGAAATTAACTAAAAAAAGTTATCAAGCAATGATATGAATATTATTTTGTAATATATATATAGCTCTGAAATTGGGGTGGATTTTTACCCCACGATGTTGGTTATGTAACAAAAAGTCACCATGTTAGTTAGGGGTTAATCGTTCATTTCGACTGCGGCGGCGCATGCGCGTACACGCACTTGATGGAGTGGAGAATTTAGACAACAGACCGCACCAGGCGGGCACGGGCCGTGGGAACGCTCAAAACGGGCCGCGACGGGCTTACACGGGCGGAGCAACGCCTGGCGCGGCCCGTCGCCCGGCGCGCCGTGGGACCGCACCGTTAGTCTTTTTTCCAAGTTAAAGCGGGTATTATTAAAGTATCAACTAATGACCGGTTATTTCTTTTTTGACACAGAAATAGCACATTATATTCGCCTGCTGTTTCAATGCGTGACTAATCCACATGAGATATACCGTGGGAGTCCACTTGTATGCGCTGCAACAAATGAGAGCAGGTTCCTGGCCAGGGTGTGTCGCGTGGGCTTTGTTTTGTTATTTATTGACACCGCTATGTTAAACTTTAAAGGTATTTAGAAAAATATAATGCTAACATATTATATTACTAAAAAATTAAGTGGTCAACATTTTAAACTTTTATCGTTAAAAAATTTTTTTATTAGTTTCAAAGTTTCGTACTGTAATATCCATAAAAATAGTAGGGACCAATCAAAATCATTGTCATTCTCACATAATATTAGTAATTAAATTGTACTAGTACAGTAAATGTAAATTTAATTAAACTTATCGATACTTTACGAACAAAAATAAAAATCACACAGAGAAAAGTAAAAATTAAGTAAACAAAATACCAATAGCATTTTTTAAATATATAATCTGTAGATCTTATGCCGATGCCTGAAATGTACCATTAACATACTCCAGCAATAGAATTGCGAAAGCAAAGTATACAAATTTGACCTTGTACCTTTGTAAAAATAGTTTGGCAATTTTGTTCTCGTGAATCAAGTCAAGTTACGACTATAGCTCGTAACTGGCAAATACTCATAAAAATATATGGCTCCTGTTACGTTCTTTCCTAATAAAAGTTTGTCCTTGGAATAATATATCTTCACGAATTAGGTTATATTGTAGTTAAAAGGTTGGAAAAACTTTTTAGTTTCCTTTGTTTCCTACAAGTTCAGAGTTTATTGGGATGAAGCAATCCTGAACATAAAAATCATACCATATTTTCTTACTAAAACTACTTGTTTGGATTATTTTTATCGGTTGAAAATTCTCTTTATAGATAACCGAAATATTTACATATAAAATTTACACTTATTTTTATGAGCTTTTTTTAAAATGCAATTCAACTTTTTATTTTTTACAACTTTCTGTGTGGGTCATTGCTTATTTTAAGTGATTTTATTTAAAACATTATTTCCATAAGTCACAAAAGAGAATTAGAAATCGTTGTAACAAACCATTGTTATGTAAATTACAAGTTACAGTATATGTGGCGAAATATTTACGTCCCGAATATTTACATAGTCAACGCACATTCAATTAACATGGTTCCAGCATTAACATAGAATTGCTATTGACTACCTACACGCTTACTGCGGTCGAGAAATTGGAGCTATGGTACGGCAAACATCAAACATGTTTACCTAAACGTGGGAATTAGGTAAACCGCTCGATCTTAAATGAGCCTCTTAAGCCACAACGTCAACATCAATTTATTTTGTCAATATTGCTTCTGACCGCTCCTACGTCAGTACTTATGTTTAGCGTTGCTAACCACCATACCTTATTTATTTAAAACTGTACGATTTCCAAAAGTTTGGTAACCAGGTTATTATACATATTTACCAAATTTGTCGTATTCAAACAGTAGCACAATAACAACGTGTATAATATTGCATCCCACCAAATACGTCGGTACAAGCTCTGTTCTCTCAAGTTAAAGATATCTTATATCTTAATAGGAAACTCAAGTGAATTAAGTATAAGGTTTAATGCTTAAACTCTGGGGTAAGGAGTTCTGATCCCAAATTTCGAACAGGTATTGGTCGTCGGTGATAAAGTTATAAAATCGCTTTGCGCTGCGTGACCGTACTCCCGAACGGCTTCTGAGGGTGTTTTATTGAAAAAGTAGAAGTCGTGAGCAGACTGCGTGAGGGCTGTTTGTCGTAAAATATGAATAATGATTACCGACTTGCCTCAGTATTTACTGTCTGGTATAGATAATGCTCGACGTGCTCTTCATTACTTCGATTTATTCAATATTAGACTTAAAGAATCGAAATCGTACATATTTAGTTTAGTTACCTTAATACTCGTTTTATTTAAGACTAGCGGTGCCCGCGGCTTCGCTCGCGCTAAGAGTGAATAAAATAAACATTTATGCTTATATACTGTTACTTATAATGTACCAAGGACTGATTCCCCATTTAAAGTTCTGGCCCTCTTTTCTGAAAACTACTGTATAGCATTTTCTATTTCATCTACAGCGACAGTTATGTTGTAATCCTGTGAGATGTTTCTCTTAAGTTTTAGCAAGAGTTATCTATATAAATTTGTAAGAACTCTATAGAACCAGTAATTGTGTTTTCACTTAGGAATGAAAGATTAATGTTCAATAAAAGGTATTTTAAATGTTTTCTCGTATAATAACGTATCACTATACAAAACTTAATTCAAATCAGTTATGTACTTTTTGTGTGAAACGCACGATTCGATTTACGAAGTTACTGTTTTTTATGTACTGATAAAAATAGGTACTGTGAGTGTAGCTTAGGAGACAGATATTTGATATTGTAAACTATTCTGTAGCCCTTTTTAAGACCTACAATATTGTTTTGACGTATCTCTCAAGACTTACCCGCAGCTAGGTTTCTAAGGACGACTCAATGAAATAAATTATTTTGTTTTCCTGTGGAAATGTTTTTTACAAAACTACAATAAAGAGTACCATAGTAATGACCCAAGTAATAAGTAATCATTACACATTTTTTTTTAAATCGGGTCAGTACTTTTTGTGTTAAGCGATAACATACAAATAGACAAAAATTTTAATAACGTATTGGGGTTTTTATTCAATCATATTTCATTACAGTCATTGTTTTTAAAAAAATATTTCATGTACAGACTTTTTATAAGTTTCTGCTTTATTATATTTATACATATATATGTATACATATAGATACTAATAATAAAAATAGGTATTGCGAGTGTAACTTACATATATTTTGGTATTGTAGACTTTTCAGTAGACTTTTTTTAGATCTAGAATTTCCTACTACATTATTTTGACGTATCTCTTAAGATTTCGCCACTGGTAGCTTTCTTAGGCCAACTCAATAAAACCAATTATTTTGTCTTACTGTTTCAGTGAAAAAATTTTTCTTCAATAAAAAGTATCCTTAATGTTGACCCGAGTAATAAATTATCACTACACAAAATTTTGTAGACAAACAGACAAACGCTCAAAAATTTTAACAACTATTATTTTGAGGTCTATATTTAATAAAATATACATCACAGCCTTTGTTTTAAAAAAATATTTCAAATAAATTTGACTTTGCTCTGTTACTGTATGTTGAATAGGTATCATCGCCCCGCGGTTTCGCCCGCGTTGTTTAAGGTCCCGTGAGAATACCGGAATAAATAATATAGGTTATGTTATTGGCTGATAATGTAGCTTTTCATTAGTTAACTAACTAAACGAAAAGCCTGATCTATATATATATATATATATATATATATATATATATATATATATATATATATATATATATATATATATATATATATATATATATATATATATATATACATATTTACCGACTTTAAAGTGGAGTTACACGTACAAAATCAAGCTTAATACCAATATCACCTCTATTCGATTCCACCCGTATTTGAACTGAAGTTAAACAAAAAATGTTATTTTGGCTGAATTGTGAGCATTATATACATACATAAATACATACATACATACATACATACATACATACGTACATACATACGTACATACATACGTACGTACATACATACATACACACATACATACACACATACATACACACATACATACATATATACATACATACATACGCCGTTTCTGGCAAAATATCTAAAAATTAAACATCATTGTTTTGGGTGCTATGTGCGTTGATAAAGGCATAATATACTGCAATAAAATATCCTAAGTCACGACCTGAGTAATAAGTTATCACCAAACAAAATTTGGTTAAAATTTGTGCAGTTCTTTTTGAGTTACACGACAACATACAAACAGACAAATGGGCACACAGACAAACAGCCAAAAAAATTATAACTATTGTTTTTGGGTCTATACTCTATATTCAATGCAAAATACGTTACAGGCATGGTTTTTAAAAATATTTAATGTACTGATTTTTTAAGCTACGGTTTTTTTTTTATTTTATTTTGTATTTATGTATTTATTTCATATGTTTCATATATAGATCATTATTATTATCGAGCTTAGTAAAGTTTTAGTCAATGGTACTGAACAGAGAAAGAATTGAAGTTAATAAGTAGTTTAACAAATATTCGACGTTATTCTTTAAATTACCATAACTTTTTTATTTATGAACCGATTGACATGAATCAAACGCTAGATGTTAAGTGAAGCTTACCACAGTATATATGTGAAAATCACATCTCGATCAAATAAGCCGTTTCAGAGATTAGCGTGCACAATCGCACAGACAAACAGACAAAAATTCTAACAATCATTGTTTTGGGTTCTATTTGCGTTAATAAAGGTCCCTATAATATTTTTTCTTATATATCTTTCATGTACAGACAGCGATCCGTTACATTTTTATTATATGTATAGATGCTATGATAATTTTCAAATAAAAAAATGGTCGTTGTGCCTCACTCGACATAGATAGGTATAGTGTGTCGCGGACTTTTTTGTAGATATTTATAAGATCTACAATTAATTAGAACATTTTATGGTTCTATCTTTTATAGTTTAGGCAGCGTACGCAAAATAAGTAACTTTTCTGGTTGATTTTTTACACCTTGTGTCCGAAAAACCCAAATATCTTACGGAACCCTATTTTTTTCCAAAATAAAATATAGTCTATGTTACTCGCGGATAATGTAGCTTTCGAATGGTGAAAGAATTTTTAAAATCGGTCCAGTAGTTTTTGAGCCTATTCATTACAAACAAACAAACAAACAAACAAACAAACAAAGTTTTCCTCTTTATAATATTAGTGTAGAAATTTGACTATGAAATATGATACTCGTATATAGATGATTTTATTCAATTATATTATCGTATCTAAATGTTTTAATATAAATGTTTAATTTTGTCTTTATATTTAAAATAGTAATGAGTGCGCGAAAGTTTTCATTTAAGCTTTCTTTAACTTAATAGTTAATATGAATTTAGCATTCGTGTATAACCAATTAAAGTAACTTTGTAACAAACCTTAAGGAAACAAGACATTTGAAATCATTTAAACAAGGCAACCCACGAACCTCTTTGTGCCCGATTAGAGTATTTCCTTTAGCCCGAATAGGTACGTAACCTTTAATAAGATACAGTGGGTGTAATAGCCAATGAGCATTACTATCAAAAGGTTATTTAACAATCTGTCATTAGGCTAAATGAATGTATAAAAACCCGTGTAATAGATGATGGGCATCATTAATCATGCATTCATGGCCGGTGGTAATCACGGCGATACCGCTTTGCTATATCAGCTCTCTGCTTGGATAAACAAGTTTCCTGTTACAACATATTAACTGTTTAACATGATATTATTAGAAGACCATTTAATTAGTTTGTAACTGGTCGATACTCTTCTGTGTTTACATATTCAGGTTATTTGAATCACAGTAAAATATTCTTTTTCTTGAAAAAAATTATTGCAATAGTCATATTTATTTTATCAAAATTTAGTCAGAATTTTTATCTCTCTATCTGTGACCGCATAACAGGAAAACGACATATAGTAGTATTATTAAATTTTAAAAAGAATTAGTAAAAATGTCAATTTTCTTGAGTTTATCATTTTATTCATTTTAGTTAGCAGTCTTTGATGTCTTTATTCTACAAAAACGAAAAATACGACCATAAGTAAATAACAATAAATAAGCTTTATCTTAAACGTCCTAAATCTCAGATTCCGTATTGTGTAGTTTTATTTTTATTGTACGGTCGTTACCGCTTATCATTTTAATAATGTATTTAATTATAGTGTGATATTTCATAGCCTTCCTCACGAAAGCATTTGTATTTTTTAAACACCGTTCGCGTGGTGTGCCGAAATAAAAAATATCTTAATTGTAGTAGTACTGGGGCTTGTTTTGTGATATAGGAAAATAAAACTTTGTTTGAAAGCGTGTTGACTGTAATGAGCGAGATAAGTGATTCGCTATTATTGTTGGCTAAATTATTCTTTTATAGACTTGGTGAGATGAAAATTTGTTCCGGATATATTATAAGAAGTAATTTTCGTTGACTATTGTTTTAAAAGTGTTAAACAATTTTCACTTTGAATTTTGACGACTAAAGCTTTTGTGTGGCTTATATTTCCAGCAAGTCTTAGTACTCTTGTTATCACAAGAATTATAAGAAGTTTAGAAAAGTAAAGCTCTCGTACTGTCTAGTGACTTGTTGTGAAATGAAATAACAATGAACCTTGCCTAATCTTAGGTACATAACAAAGATATTATTCAAAGGAAAACAATATTATAGTTCATAAACCGATAGTTTGGCAGTTTAGGTTCGTAAAGCTGCGGGACGAGCGTCGAAGCCTCTTTTATTATGTTTCCGCACTCGGAACATCACTACTTTATTATGGAGCAAATGTGGCTATTGGCAACTTTTTGGCTATAGACAAACTTTTGCCTATTGTATGAAAAGTTTGTGTATAAAAAAGTTGGTCGGCTATTAATTGTTCCAAAAATACGCCGGCAAAAGCTTACACTAAGCTGTTACTACAACTTTTTATACGCCCAAAACGTATAATCTGCTTATATTTTATTAATAAATATTTATAAAGTTTTGATTGTCTCCTAAAAGTTAGGCTTAAGCGGAGTTAGCCAATTTGTAAAATAAGGTAAAATATAAATATAAGTTTTAATAAACACAAATGTCGCCAAGAGTGACTTATAGTATTCTTGAACATTCAATGGAAACAATTTGGAAAATACACAAAATTCAGAGAGCGTATATATGTAATTTTCTTAAAGTCCATAAAGAAATATGATCTAAATAAAACTCCTCAAGGCAAAAAATACGTGGAGGCAATCAAAAACCAATACGGTTTACTCTACAATCTCGATACAAGATCTCAATATCTCATCCGATGTGCTACAGTTATTCTCTCGAAATATGGGATGCAATAAAATACCGACGGGAAATGGAAAAGCAATCGGCAAAATCCACACAATCATAATACGGCTACAGAATATGAATACCCCAACCCTTACAGGATAATAACATACGTATATATGTAATAAATATTACCGGTATAAACATTTTATGACATACTAGCCTTCCATCAATACTGTAAAAGGGCTAAAACTTTTCGAAGTTACGTGTACGTTCTGGATAGAATAATTAGCACTTTGACACTAAGCGTGTATAGATAACACTTCTTCAAATTATGAGATCATAGGTTTAGTCTCTTCTGGTTTGGCTCGGAGTTACAAAATTAGAGTTATAACACCCTCGTGTAGAAGGGTACGAGCCATCATTACTTCGCCTGAACTTTTTTCGATTGCATCATTCATTTAAAATATTGACAATTGAAAATGAGTAAAGCTTACAATAACTATTGAAAATGAGTTCGAGAATGATTCTTATTTTATTCGCAAACTTTACATAACACAAATATAATTTGTGTTATGAAGAATTTATTATCTCTCAGAGAAGAGATATTTTTCCGCAGTCAAACGTATCCCATTTATTCCCATCAGTCCAGTGTTTTGGAATGTGGACAGACAGACAGACAAAAACTCTAAAAGTCTCTGAATCAATATTAATAAAATATAAAACTATTTCATATTTATTATCCAGAAAATATTTATTGTACATTCGACTTATGTAAAATTTTAAATTTTATTACATGTAGATACGTAGGAACATATTTCTATCCTTAATACAAGACAAAAACACGTAAAATATGTCTAGTTAGTTTAAGATAGCAAATTCTTAATATTTTTTCTATCTCTTTTGTCAATATCTCTTCATTACTGTAATGGAGAGCGCATGACAAAAAGAGCTCTATCCAAAAGCATTTATAACATCATAAAATATTATTCCGCGTTCTGTATTTCATTAATATTAAATAATTAAATGAAACAAATCGTAATAAAATTACAAAATGAAACGCCAAAAAACCAACTTTCACTTTGAAAATAACTTAAGTCTTTAATTAACTTAAGTCTTTAGTTAAGTTAAGTCTTAACTAAAATAGCATTTCAATCCCATACGCTTTCCCTAATCGTATAATACAATTACATACTAATATCTGAATCAATTAATCCAGGAATCCATGCATTCATAACTCTAATGTGATTTGTCGAAGATGTAATGTACTTTACAAGTGAAGCGCACAGAGAGTTCATTTGATCGCTTCATTTGGAGTCTGACTGGTGTTCTCCCAATATAGGATACGTATGGATGAACCCGATTTCGATCGTCTGTAAGGTAAAAGGGTCACTATTTTATACGATACATAGCGTTCGCATGTATCGATAATTTATCGAATGCGGAAAAAATATATTACTCGTATAGTAACTAATTGGTCAATATAATTAGGAACAAATGACGCAAAGCACACTCTAATATACTTTCTTATTATTTTTTCTAAATAACATATTATATTGATAACTTTCTGTATAGTTCTAACAATAATATCGAAGGAAAATAATTAAATACATAACCTTGTTGTTAATATCACAGTCAAAATTTTAACTTCTGTTTCGAATAGTTCAAAATTATACTTCGGTACGACTAGCGAATAGACTACGGGAGGCTGAGTGAAATTGACAGATTTATTTGCGTTCGGATAAACCGGGATTGCAACTGGCTGATTTTTTACAACGGTTGGCGCAGGAGGCCCCAGCCCACTGTATGCGAGATTGTGAGTAATTTTATTTAAACCCAGACAATTGCTGGCTTGCATTTAAACTATGTGATATGTAGATATTTGACATGATTTAGTGTTTAATAGCAAAGGCATTTACAATAGTAGAGGCATGCTTTTTACTACTTTGAGATAAATAACTATTAAGTAAATAGAATTATGAAAATCGATAACAAACAATCAATAAATAACATACAAAATAGTTCTATTTTTATATTTATCGAAATGTAAACCAGTATTTTTTTTTCAAAATATAACGTAGAAAAATATTGCTCAGCTCTACTCACTTCTTCATTTAAAAATCAATTGATCAATCTATACACTAAAAGTAAAATCAAATTTCTTTACATTTAGGATATACTTAAGAATCTCATAAAAATTTTACAGCCCACAGGCTGTAAAAATTGCTGGCTGGCATTCGTATATTTGTCTCAAAATACATGTATATTAACATTCGCCTGTGTCAACCACTGAGGCAAGGCGTCGAATATCTCTTCTCTAGGGAAATTACCACTTCCTTACCGAGTTCTTAACTCGGCCTGTGCGCCCCACGCGCCATCAAAAGCAAATTGTGGTAAGACCGTATCGATTTTACGAAGACATAAAATCTAGCCACATCAATACGACCATGCCTACATATTTAACAGATTTTCAAGATTTATTTAAAAAAAAATAATTTTACTTGGAAAAATCGAAATGGGAATGTTGTGTTATACCTTAAAAATAATGTTACGTTAACGTTATGTTAATGTTTATCGTATGAATACGAATAGAATGTATCTATATGAAAAAAGTCTATTGTTGACCACACAGCGGTTTAAAATCATGGCACATCCAATGGGGTGGTCCGGTCATTGTTATAAAATATTTTTATAAGTTACACAAGGTTTTGTCCTAAAATAACAATACTGTTTGGAGATTAAATGACGTTACTATACATTTTATATTTTTCCGCCTAAATTACCTATTATTTATAATGGATAACGTTTTAGCATCAAAAATATGTAGCAATAACGGCAATTAGCACTGAACTATATACTGAAATTATGCACTTAGAATTTCATGATTTTATATTCCATATAATATATAAATATATGTAAATGTGGTTAACAAGCTCATGGTAGATCTATAGCATCTAATATAAAGTCAGAAATCAGGCGTGAGTCGTTATACCTGCAATTCCATTAGCCCCGATTGCTGACGCTTCAACAGGCCAAACGTATCCACGCAAATTGAACGGGTAAAAAGTTTGATGGAGGGTCTTCTGCGGAATTAGGTTTGAATTTAATCATACTTAGTGAAAATGTGTGTGCAGCAGAATTGTATAACTAAATTTCTTTATTATATATATGTCAAAATATAGTACATTATATTGTGTACATTTAAAACAGTTAAATCAGGTTTTATTAGTTATTAGAGGCTTTTTGTAGGTACATGAAAATAAAACATTTAATTATCCATGTGCTTTGTCAATTTACCACAAAGCTGTTAAAAATTTGCTTTACCTACTTACAGTATGTAAGAAACTAAGTTTACATATTTAAATAAAAATACGTAATAACCGTTTTACATTTCCACACTGCAGTCTGTAATACACCTAATTTACTTTTTCCAAGTTAATTGTGACATAACGAAGAGTTTTACAAAACAACAAGCGATACCCGCAGCTCCGCTCGCGTTCAAAAGAAGTAAATGCCTTTTTTTATTTTATTTTTTAAGAAATGACTTATTTCCCTGATATAAAAAGTATCCTATATATTGACCAGTTGTTTCTGGTTTTCGTGATGCGGTCACAGACAGACAGACAGACAAAAATTCTAAAAGCAATAGATATAGACCTCTGTATTGATAATAAAGTCTTTTTCAATTAGATTTTCCAAAAAATATTTAATGTACAGATTTGATTCAGTTACAATTTTAATATATGTATAGGAGATAAATTATACTGAGCATTTGCATTCTTAGAATTTTACTACTAGATCTCGATCTTCTTAAATCTTAATACGAAACAATATATTTACTCTATAAAACAGAGTTAGTAAAATGTTAAAAATAATTGTTCAATGCTGAATGATATCTTAAATATACATTATAACTTCTACAATCTATTTTAAACTCTGAATTTCATTGTTTTATGACATTTTTTAATGAATACATACGTTTATAACTAGCAAAAATATATCAGATTCACATTTAGAAAGTTCCTCGTTAGTTTAACTTACAGCTGGTATTCATTAGTTTAGGCCTTAAACCGTATACATCGTACAAATCGAGCGAATGTTACAGAAGGTTGTTACAAATGTAGAGCAATCATTATTTAAGTCGACAGAGAAATAAACAGCAGTAATTCCACAAATCCCGGTAAGAGGCGGCGTGGGGCAAATTAATGAGTTGCAGGCCTGTACCAGCGTTACTCATGTGGGATTATAATATAGGCTGGTGTAAACTTAGTTTATTATTCAGTGCTGAGTTTGTTTGACTAAAACAAAGCTCTATTATTTTGTGTTAGTATAGGATTATTGGAATTTAAATTAAAATATTTTAACAGGTCTTATAAGACACTACAATTAATTTAGATTTAGATGGTCTAGTTATCATACTATATATAAGGTAGACGAGAAGTTCAAAATAATAAATATTTGATTTTAAGAAGTTATGAAGGTTACTTCTATAGAGTACATTTTTAGGTTCATATTTTAAAGGGCGAAATTACAAAAAATATTTTCAAGCCTGCCACAAAAGTTTTTTTTAATATACATACATATATTTAATAGTTAACAATTACCGTTAATTAGTATGCACTCCATTGCTTCATTTTTCACATTTACAATAATAAATTCTTTTCACAATTCTTAACACAAAGAAACTTGCTTATGAGATCAAAACGCAGCGCCGGCTAGGAATTTCAAAGAGGTTCCGCTCTTCTATTCGCAATAGAGACAGTATTAGGAAAATTAAATGACCCCCAAACAATATGAAGTCTTAGCGTTTTATGATAGGATTGTATTTTGTATAACATAAAAATAAACTGAAATGAAATTATACTTCAGAGACTCCGTAAGAGGTGCGCTATCATTGTGACGGTTATACTAAGCAGGTGAATAAATTTTTAACTTAAGTATAATTTACTCCACACAATTCTGCTAAGCAGGTCCTAAACAAATAAAGGGTTGTTTTCTTTGTCATTGTCGAAATAACAATAGGCATAATTGCTGTTGTATTTCAAATAAGATATATTTATGTTAATGTTTGTATAAAACTTTTGTATTTTATCATTATTGTATTGTTAAGTTGAATTGAAGTCATTCCGAAAGCTGATCGTTCTGAGATCGTATAGTACATATTATTTTTTCTGACTTAATAATCTAATAAAACTAAGCTAATACGTATACTTAATAATTTCTTGTTTATACAAAATAGTCGTGTTGAAAAATTTAATGTACCTACCTATTATAAGTCAAATCTGTAAATTAAACTAATCCAGGTGAAGCCTCACATGTTATGTTTAAATAGAAAAATCAGCAAAATGCCTCTACTCTAACTCTAAATTACATTACATACTCGTAAATGCTTACTCAGAAACCTATTTTACGGTGCACCAAAGATAGGCATCCTACAAACGAGAAACCAAAACAGTAAGTGCTTGCTCTAGTCACTGCCTTATTTGCTAAACAAGTTTTTCTCGCCGGCTGTTTATTGGCACTTATCGACACGAACTGACATCGCTCGCCAAAACATTGTTAATAGCCATGATAAAATTTGATAGGGTTGCTGCTTGCCAGGCTTTCTTTGCTTCAAGACTAGTGATGTTACTGTCAATAAAGTCAGCTCATTTCCATAGAAGCGTACATTTTTAAGCTTTTAAAATGTCACTCAAAATTTTGTTCTTAAATTTAAAGGTTCCATAAAATATTTTAAGCTTCTCTGAACTTAACAAATGCATTGTAAGCATTAGATAACATGATAAATTATAATAGACTAGCAGTACCCGCGGCTTCACCCGCGTTCATGGTTTCGAGTCCGCTAGAAATAAAAAAAAAGTAAAAAAGTATCCTATGTTACTTCTAATACCTCCAAGAAAATGTCTACAAAGATTCATGATGATCAGTTAAGTAGTTATTGCGTGAAAGCATAACAAACAAACTTACATTCACATTTATATTAGTAGGGATAGATGTATACGTGCGAACAGAACTTGTTAAAAATAAAGTGTTTGGTTGAAAGAAATGAAAACAATTGACTATTTAAAGCTGAATACAAATGCGCTATTAGGTATATTTTATAAGCAAATCGCACCGTGAATACTAAAAGATTACTTATAATAAGTTTTATTTAATCATTACGTTTTGCATTTGATATTTATTTTTCAGGGAATCATATTCTGGATTAAAATAAAAAGTACACTTTTATCATTTGAAACCCCATAGGTTTGAATAAATGATCTATGACATCATTTTTACGGTTTTAAAAGACAAAAAATAAGCAAACAGTTCTTATTTTGGTTTTATAATATTCCTCAGTTAAGATGGCTTCAGACCAATTAGTTATTAGCATAACTTTGGAAGATCGAAGCTTAATTAAATGTCACGTCAAAATATTATAACGAATATACAAACATACTTTTCAACTTTTAATATTATATTAAATAATAAGTACGTATTATATAGATTTTACTTCTCAACAAAGTTATATTCCTATTTTCTCATTAAAGACATTACTGGGAACTATTCAAAAGTCTCTTGTTGACAAAGGACCCGCTGTTTGTTTTGATAACTAAGTTTACTTGTTTAGACTTAGTTTACCGCCAAGTAGGTACTCAAATTTAGACAATAGGGGCTCTGAAAGGACACCACGTAATGAAGCGAGCTATTATGGTGTTTTAGTCAAGTCATTAGTAATTTCAAACTTTAGGAGAGGTCGTATATTAGTTCATGAAATATTTATTACTAGCAAACCCGGCCCGCTTCGCTGGGCGTAAGTTAAATAAATTAAAAGGTTTATATATTTTCTAATATAAAAAGTAGCCTAAGTTACTCCTTATAACATTAGCTACCTGCGAGTAAAAGCCGCGTCAAAATCGGTTCAGCCGTTTCAGAGATTAGCTGGAACAAACAGACAGACAGGGATTGATTTTCTTTAATGTAAGTACCGTGTATATTTTCATATGCATTTAGTGAAAAGCTGTTAACTTTAAATTAAAAACAGACACTTCAAGTACTTGTTGTGCCAGCAGTCGCGGGTTCGAGTCCCGCTGGGAGCTTTCTTTTGTGTGATGAGCATGAACATTTTTACATAGTCATGGGGGTTTATAATATGTATACATATTTCAAGTTATATATTTGTTGTATTTGGTGTTATCAACTATCTGGTATCTATAATATAAGCCTTGTAGCTTGAAATAAAATAGAACTTTATGGTGCTGTGTTAATGTCCCAATGAAACAAAACAAAAAAGAAAACTTTCACTTTTACGAAAGGTACTGGAATAATGTGATTATAACACCATTAATGTAGTAAGTACGAAGCTCGTTATAATTTTTTCCCCTTCATACTATATATTACCTACCTGTTCTAATTATATTTGTATTTCTTTGTCTTTAGAAATAATTCTATTGTAACAAACACAAAGCGTTCCACTACGACGAGACAATGCGTATTAGAACAGTAGAAGGTACTCATCTCCTTTGTTTTAACTAGACATGTACGAATATTATAATGGTTTATGGATAAACTTTATGAGAAATTCGAATGGGAGACTAATTCTTATATTTTAATTCTTAATTATTCTTAATTATCAGCTTTAAGTTCTAAAAAAATCGACTTCCATAAATGTATGTTTAATATATACTTCGTAAAACTAATCAAAGTGGAAATACAAATAGTATTTCTTTATGTTAGTACCTATATATAGGTATTATTAACATCTAGATAAGTAGATATTTTATTGAACTCCTCCGAAACGGCTTGACCAATTTTCACCAAATTTTTTTTGTGTATATTTGATAGGTCTGAGAATAGGTCGTAGGCTATTTTTTATTTCCCTAGGTGATAAGGGTGGCCCTCTAAAAATTTTTAATTTTTACTTGTAAACCAAGTTTTTATATTTTATTATTCACTAGCGACTCGCCCTCGCTTCGCTCGGGCTCATCCCTAGGCGGTCCGGTAGGCGATTTGTAATTCGGCGGTCGCATCCGTAATTTTTTTACGATTCCTCTTGAGATATTCGTTTAAATTTACTTGATGTGAAAGAGTAATGTATATGAAATGCTTAAAGCCTCTCACTTATTTATAAACCTTCCTCTTGAATCACTCTATCTATTAAAAAAAACCGCATCAAAATCCGTTGCGTAGTTTTAAAGATTTAAGCATACATAGGGACAGAGAAAGCGACTTTGTTTTATACTATGTAGTGATGATGATGTGGCATCAAAAATACTTATATCCCTAATTTTTCATCTTTCTACCAACGTGGACAGAACCATTGGACAGAGTCATTACTCGACTGCAAAACATCCAAACATCTTGGAAGTTTATTAAAAAAATAAGTAAAGTGAGTAGGTTCCTTCATAAAACATTAGTGTGCATTTAATTTCTTAACAAAATATATTATAATGTAGTGAAAATTTATCTCATAGCATTAAAATATATTAAGCAACTAGTTAAATGTATAGCGAACAATAAACATTTTTCATTGCTGCATAATACATTAATATATTTCGCAAACGTCATCAGCAAGTGTCTAAGCGGGGATCGAACCCACGCACCTTATTTGCAACCGGCTAGCCACAAGTAGGTGGTGTAGCTGTCGTTTGACGAGTTGTCGGACTATTCTGGAAATTTGTTTAAATCTAGATCTAAGGCATTTCACTTCTAATTGCATTTAAATAAAATATCTAATAAGATGTATCAGACTGTATGTCAACACAATGTCGTCTCTCAAAAACTTTTTTTTATATTTCATATTGTTGTGTAAAGTTAATTTTCGTTGAAAAATATCGTGATTAGTTTCATAGGTTTTCTTTTAAATTATTTAAATAAAAATTTGTTTTGAAACAGAGGAATTAATTTAGTTCACGCATAACACTATTATGTAGAAACTGAAAGTGGCAAGTGTGTTTTTTTCTTTATACTTTTCGGAAATTCAGAAAGATAGCTTACGGTTAATTGCTAATTTTATATGAATTTCATATGAAGTCGCAGAAAAGCAATTTATTATAAAAATAATACAAATCTTGTTCTTTGAAATGTTATAGAATAATCCCACGTGGGATGATAATGTAAGTTGGATTCTCTGTATTTTATTGTCGGAAATCAAGTTCAAGATATGAATACATCTATCAAGATGCGGTTTAATATTTATTAAGACCTATATGTACGTAGATTAGATTTTGTTTTATTTGTTTATATTAACAGCACATACAGTAATACACAGCGCCATTTATTTCCATAGTAAGCTACGAGGCTTTTGATATAAATACCAGATATTTTTGAACTTAAAATACATACATATTCATAAACATTAACCACCCATAACTGTAGTACAAGCATTTGTGTTCATTACAGCTAATAGAGTCACTACAAACTGATGTAAATGTGTCTTCTAATGATATAATTTTTTTATAAACTTAAAACTACAAATATGTTTGTTATTTGTTAATAAAATATAAAATATTTTAACAATACTTTTATAAAACAAAACAAGAACAAGTATTCTAAGAAATTAAAAGTGGAGGAAATAAATGAGATAAAGAACAGATTGGAAAATGAATGTACTCTCGCCAACAGTCCTGTCAGAAACAAAATATAACTCCTCAAACAATACTCTCGCTTTTCACATTTAGGGTTCCAGATTAAGGGTTGTTTATAAAGGATACAGCGTTACTACAAGGAACTCTAAGGAAATTATCCTAATATTGAAAATTAAACCATATGTAACTGCAAATAGTGCATATAATCCCAGAAATTTTGGTTACATTTATGTATGTATCTATTAGCGTGCGGGTAGCCGCAGACAGTATCGTCTACACTACAAACAGTGCAACACGCGTACAAGACTCCACTCAAGTCTTTATTATCTACAGCACAGAGCTCATAATGCTATAAAACTTCCTACATAAATGTTGCTCAGGCATATGCACACATCTCGGTTGCTTGCATTTATCTTTGCACAGCAAGCAATTTCAAGGCCTGGATTGTATGGCAGTGTATTTACAATTTGCATTGCGGTTTGTGTATTTGGTCTTCTCTTGAAATCCGTATGAAGAAGTCTTGTTAAATCCCCAAGATGAAGATACGGCCTACGCATGGATATTAAAACAGACGGTAGGCTGTTTTGGTTATATGAAGGTATTAAGATTCAGGCCGGGGAATAATGTAGCGATTCGTTCCTACGTCGACGTAGGAGTGCGGCAAGCGAGATTAACAAACATATCGCGGAACTGATCGGTCCATGAAATTTGAATAATGTTGACATTTTTCTTCATACTCATCTCATGATTTTTTTCATTACCCGCATACCTACATTTATACGGCAAACGAAAAGGAAAAAGATTTTCTAGAAAGTCGGTACGATAAACAAAGCACCATACCTTGCAAAGCCAATATCTTTGCTCGAGGTGTAATTAAAACGAAGCCAGCCATGTATCATGGTTACTGCTGGGTGCGAAAGAGAAGCCGTGGCACCGCCTGAGACAAAGGTATGTTAACGAGGGCCAAATTATATTTGTTCCGTGTGCAGAATACATGAGACTTACGGTTTGAACGTACAAGTTTCGTCGAGAGTTCTCCACAACTCTGCATATTGTGAGACAGTTCACACGTTTTATAACATTTCGTATGGCTCTTAAGTTTAGTAAGCACGCTTCTTTTATGTCGCGTTCCCTCTTGTTTCAGCCTTACAGGGCGTCTTCCGTCATAGTTGCTTTGTAGAGATTTTGAGATTGCCAAGCACGAGTAAAGTTTCAGTATAAAATGCTACACTGTCTGCTATTTGCACGCAGATCTTTAGAGCAAAATTTACTTTGTCCACATGACATTTCTACATCAAACGGCATTTCTTAAATAATTTTGGTAATAAAAAATCAGTAAATAGCTTCAGTAATAAACATTATGGATTCACAAATTGCTTCTGTCGGTAGAATTTAAGATTACATAAATATTTTATTAAAGACGCGCATTACCCATTAATCTTTCAGAATCAATGAATTGAAAATTTTAATTCATTTAACCTTTGTCAAGTTCCTAATGAAAGCTCCGCTCAGCTCCGTTAAGAGGTTTTAACGGGCACATCAATATGGATTATGTCTTAAGCTTAAACTACAGCTTTGTACATGCCCATTACAGCCGATAATTGTTTGTAATCCACGGACGTTAATGTGATATCAATATTTATTGTATCGAATCGAGAATATATTAGATGTAATCGGAAACGATCATTGTTACTAATTAATACAAGATTAATAACCTATAATATCTACATAATTGAAGCTTCTGACATATTTCTCTTTGGAATAGTTACTAAAATGGTTACATTTAAATATTAAACGAAAACGGAAAAATAGACGTATTCCGCTAGTTATTCCATGTAAATAAATTAAAAAGCCGCAGAGCTGTTAAATTGAATTGGACGACAAAGTGTAATATGGTTTCCATTTTGAAAAGTAAGCTTTTAGTATTCATATGACTTCATTTTTAATTAAAGGCCAGATCGAATAAAGGTTGTGTAAAGTTATCGTTACTTGTGAACCTGCAAGGTATTCAGTTTATATTAGGTGAATTAGATAGTCGAGTTAGTTATGCTGATATTAAACTTTTGAAGCGGTTGGTGGCTTCAAAGTTACTCTAGGTAACTTTACTTAGTTATCAAAGTTAGCTCTTGCCATGCTAGTACTATACTTTCGATAGAGTGCTTACTATTGAGTAATTAGTTTTTGAGAATTTAAAACTAAGGAAAACTCAATTTTAACAATTAATATTTTTTATTAGAACATTTAACTACTATTCATAAATAAAATGAATTATTAAAACCAAAAGTAATAGCAACATTTAACATTTTAGGCTAGACCTTTTTCTTTTCATTAAAGCGCCTTCTGAAGTAACGGCGGGATGAAGTTGGAAGTTTCGAATTTGTTGGGAAGTTGTGCTCTACCGATGCTGAGTTATCGGAGTTAGCTTCTGCTAAGTTGCGGTTTAAGTTAGACGTACGTATTATTGTCATTCCGGTCTGCAAGTTGCTGATATTACCCTGGGGCGATGTGCCTCAACCACAGTATGTTATAGTTAGCCGAATTGCCGGTCTAAGTTTGAGAGGGAAATCAGAGCTTACGTACGGGGCAAGAAACTACTGTGTTCCTACAGATAACATTATGAACTTACGAATATGTCGAGTTGTTTGTGTATGGAAAATGATTATAATGAAATTATTTCGAGAAGAAGGTTTGTTTTGTAAATTGTTTTCGTAAACGTTTTTCAGTTTTAGTCTATATCGAAAAATGGAGTTCAAGTAACCGATGACTCATGGTAAATACTTTTCTCAGGACTTTTAATGTTTCAAAACAATGGCTGTTTCAAAATTGCCTTTTAACATAAGGAGAAGGTTTCTTTGTATAGTGTGATTTAAAAGAATTATAAATTCTCTTCAATCACATTAAAATTCCAATAACGTAAAAATGTTTATAAATATCTACACGCATTGGATATCCTATCACATGCCTGTCAGGAAGGCGAATTTTTGGATACATCATTTATCAAATTTGGTCCAATACGTTACTAGGTCATATCCATATATCATCCTGTTAGGCATATAAATTGATGTTTTTAGTTATGAATCTTTTTATTGTCATTTTATGAGAGAAATAAGTCAAATTAAAAGAAATATAAAAATATTACAAGTTAATACTAGAACTTAATGAGTGTAATATCCCAATACATTTCTAATTTATTTGCCTTCTTATAATATTTTTAAAAAAATGAAAAAATAATATGCATACTGAAAAATGTTATGAAGCTATAAGTAATAAAATAAATGTTTTAAAACGCAAGTGTTAAGTTTCATGTAGGTACTTTGAATTTCAACTCAACGCCCTACATCATAAACCATGTTCACACTCCGCCATCGTTCATTGAACGAAAGTAACTTATTTTCACAATTTATCGCATACATCTCGTTCGTAGTGTCGATGCGACGGAGCCAAAAATAGACGCCCTAACTTTTTAATAGGTGTAGAGACGCTTTGAGGAGGCAAGCGGCGCCTTCGCTGAGCCCAGACGACTTTTATGACTTTCAGCACAAATTGCTTCTCTTCATTTAAATACGATTCTAAACATTCAAAGTTTATTTTTTCTTTTACTTTGTTACATTTTATTTACAGATTGCTGTTATGACACATATTTATAGAAATCGCCTCGCAGATACTAATTTTCTTTTTAAATCTCGTGCCTTCTATTTAAGGCTTACTAGTTACAGCCCGTAGCTACACTCGAGTAGTACATACTTTCAATTCATAGCATAGTTCTTTATTTTTTTCATTTCATAAATATTTTCCCTCTATCTTACTAATATTATAAACGTGAAAATTAAGAGGTTTGGATGGATGTTTGTTACTGTTACTGAATCACATCAGAACAGCTGAATAGATCTAAATGATTTTTTACACTGAGATTGATTATAGTCTAGAGTAGCACATACGCTACTTTTTTTTCCGAAAAAATGCACGATTTTTAGTTTTTACCTAATCGCTAGTATACCTAAGAAGTAATGAAAGAAATATTTAAAAGAAGTAATTATTTTTATCAATATAAACTTTATCAAATCAAATCAAAATTAAAATATTCTTAATGCAAATAGACTTTTGCAAGCACTTTTGAATCGTCACTTTTACATTATAATATAGAATTTAAATTAAATGTCAATCTGTAAGTCTGTGAGTTATGATAAGATACCAGTTATGCCTACCAGGTATAAAAATACGACGATATTAAAATATAACATAATATTATTAGATTATCAAAATAAACCTGCTGTTCACAACAATAAGAGCTGAGAGTCAGTATATTTCCAAAGTAAACCCGTAGAAAACCACTCCATTTAAATGTACCCGTGTTCCGGTAACTATGCCGTATCGTTGCTTTCATTGTTGGTTTCTTTTATTGCAAACCATTAAACTAGCATTATGGGCTTGGAAACAACTTCAGATACTTTAGAAAACGGAGCGATAAATAATTTGTTTACTTAGTTATTTTCACATCTTTATAATGTATGAATATATTTGTAATGTTATGTATAATCGGTTTAATTATATTTAGAGCATTTTAATATTTCTCACCGAAGTTGAGTTTTTAGATGTAACAACTGAGCCGCCGTTCTATTATCGCTAACGTTTATAGAAAACTAGGTAAATGTACGAGTATGGATGACATATCTTTGCATTGTGTCATCAAATCAGAGAAAAAAAATATGGAAAATATTATTTTTTCTGGCATTCACATTCGTTTATATTATTTTTTGTCTTAAAAGTAACGTAGATCCTAATTCAGTATAAAAGCTGTAATTAATTTTAATATCAATCAAATTAAATGAACCATTACAAAATAGAGAAATAGCTCACTCAGTCAATTCTAGCCCTTTCATTTATATTTATTGAATAATTAGTAGCAGTAGTTTAGCTTATATAACCAAGTCAGGCATATTTATTAGGGAACATTATTGTACTCTCCCCTTTACTTAGAAATAAGGGTAATTTTTTCTTGTAATTGCTCGCTTCGCTTTACCTGATCCATATATCATTTAGAATAAAATATTCTGAAGCATTATTATCAAATAAATATAAATTAAAATTATTCTAGTTATACTTAATCAGACAGATAATATCTAAATTAAAAAGAACTGCATTGTTTCAATTGTTAACATGTATTTTAAATAAAAAATAGCAAGGACCTCTCCTCAGAAAATCATATCCTCATCAACAAAGAAGCAAACACATGGAGGGAGCGGTGTTAATGGAGACATCCGTGCTATAAGTATTTTTTAATATTTTGGGGAACTTCACCAAAAATAAACGATTAGGGGTGAATTTTTTGCCTAAAATCAGGGGTCTGTCATTGATGTTGTCACTATTTTTGATACGAAGTAACATTTTAACAGCTGTTTAATATTTATAAAACAATAAAATAAAACGCTTTACATTAAAACTCAAAAATAACTTGATGAATAATGAACATTGACTTCGTTTTTTTTTGTTTCAAAATTTATAACAAAATTCAGATGTGTTTAGTCATTCAGTGCGAGGGGGATCAGGTCCACCACGCTGATAAAGGGTTGGCAGACTTCACATGTCTTTCGGATCCATGTTAGGTTCTCTCAGACATGCAGGTTTCCTCACGATGTTTTCCTTCACTGTAAGACCAGTGTTAATCATGTTAGGAATGATTCGTACATGAAATATCAGCCAAGCGAGCTCATTAATACTATCTACGACTGCCTGTATTTAGAATTAAATACGTTAATATATGTATAATTACAGTTGTAATACAGAATAAATATACAATAGAGGTACTGAAAGAGATCCCTTCGGTCAACTCTATCATATGCAATATACCTGAGATTATCTTCGGTTAATATTTTGTAACAGCCAATTTACCCGCATCGTATCATTTTCTTAATTTCTACAATTAATATATGATAATGCCAAAGATTAAAGTAATACAGCAAACCTCCTTTATTGTTTGCGATATCTCTCGATACTCTCGATAGGGCTTTCATTATTAAGCGGAATAGACAAATTCGTATGTTGTATAAGATAATATTGTATGCATAATACATACTCTTATCTAAATCTTGCCCTCTTTTGGATTTAATGCGCCATTGTAGTACCGCTACGTACGTGTAATCTTAGGTATTAAGGAAGTTCAGGCAATAAATTTCAATAGCATACAAAAGCCACAAATTTGGAGCTAACCAGTTTAGAACATTTAAGTTAAGGCAAGTTTGCATCTGGAAAGTACACGCTCACCTCAGTTTTGGTAGCGCAATAAGTCTGTATAGGCAGTGTAAGACTTAGGCTTACTAACGATATCATTATTTAGATTTCCTAATTAGAATATAAATGCATATTTGAAACAAACATATTGTCACTTAAAATATACCGATACATTACATTATTTTATATTTACATTTCATATAACTTACACGAAATGTATTTATCAATACTCTTTTAGTAAAAATCTAAGTTGGTTCTGTAAATTAAATATTTATTGGAAACTCTTATTAAAATAGTTATTATTATCGATCAGAGGTTGAATCTATAGAGTTTTCGTCTGTCTGTTTGTCTGTGACCGCTTCTCGAGAAAAAACTGGACAGATTTTGATAAAACTTAATATAATAAATAATAGCTGGTTATTTAGATACTTTTTATTGCAATAAAATATCAAATTTCTGAGAAATCTCTACAAATACTAATTGTTAGAGTGCAAGTCTGTAGTATTATAAAAATATAAGTATGTTCTTTTAATTTACATACTAAGAAAATGTATACCAATCCTAATAGCCTATGGACAGACAATAGGGGTTTCACATGCTAGTAGCTACCAATTTGCATATTGATTTGCACGTGAATAATATTATCCTTACGGCAGAGCTAACTATGGTTAAGGTAAAGACTGCGAGTTAGACTTAAATGGTTCTAAGAAAAGCTCTTAGTTCACCCTTCCCTTTTGCTAACAGTTTAATTTGTATATTAAGCAAATATCTCACAAATGCTCTGATACAAACATATAATAATATTATCGTTAATAACTTATAATTACTCGTAAATTGACTACTAGTTCTACCGAATCGAAGGTATAATATTAATTTGTTGGCGCCATCGACATTCCCCATTCGTTGTAGTTTATGTAAATGTAGTTGAACTAAAATTTCTGAGTACGCAAAATGAAATACAAATGATTAGATGTTAATACAGTAAATATTATGACGACACGTTAGGCTCAGTTGGTAGTGACCCTACTTTCTGCGCGAGCGGTCGCGGGTTCGAGTCCCGCTGGGGGCATTCATTTGTTGACCATGAATGATTGTACTCCAGTCAGTCATATTTATAATATGTATGTATTTAAAATTTATATGGGTAGTATATCAACTATCTGGTATCCGTAACACAAGCCTCGTAGCTTACCACGGAACTAGATGGCGCTGTTGTAATAATGTCCTAACATATTTATTTTATTTATTAATAAAATAATAAAATAAGAGTACGGTTTCCGTCAAGAATTTGTTATTTTAATATTAAATTGTCTGTTTTTATACGAGTATGTCTTAAGTACAACCTCATGAATTATTCGTTAACGTTATCTGAGAGGACTTAGAATAAAAAGCTCTATCTTATCTTTTGATTTAATTTGATACCGATTTTCTTTCTCTTTATCTTCCAATATTTGTTATTTGGTACTTGCTTAGTTGTTTGATATTTTTTCAGGTATAATTTAGAAGTTGAATTGAATAATTTTTCTCTTATCCTACATATTAGTAATTTTACATGTTTCGAATCACATAACAATATTTTTTTATGAAAATGGTGAGTTTTTTCTACATTTAGGACTAGTTCTAGAAACACTTCAATAATTAACAGTACAGACAAAAAAAACGTATATATATTGATTTTTGAGAGCCAAATGAGACATTAAGACAGACAGATAGATCCTTGTCAATACCATAGCCAGATTAGAGAGCAGACCTGTCAACGCCATACGTACGAACTTTCAATACGTATTCAATAGCAAGTTTTGTAGGCCAATATAGTCTGACTGATGCACCCGTTGTTAAAACATTTCCTCACGTAATTTTGTTTTCCAACTCAAAAAACCATCACTTACGTAGGTAAATAAAAAAATTACAAACATTTATCAAAAAGCTTTTATTGTTAATAAAGCTTTTAAGCAATCAAATTAATATTAAAAATATTATTATATACATTTATTAATAACTAGCGACTCACCCTCGCTTCGCTCGGGTTCGTCCCTACGTACGTGTTGTATATAATATTTTTTACTTTAATATGAATTACCATTACACGCACCATGGCAACGGTCATAACTGATACGTCAAACGCCGTTAATTTTATAAAGTTTTTTTTAAATTTTCTAATCTTCCGCACAACTTTCTTATTTTTTTCTTTCATAAGAACCTTCTCCTAACAATAACAAATATAATAAAAAAAGAATTGGTCAAATTGGTCCAGGCGTTTTTGAGTTATGCGCTTACCAACACATTTTGCGATTCATTTTTATATTATAGATAAAAAATATTAATTATTAAATAATTATTTATTATAAAAAATATACCTATAGTAGGTAGGTCATATATTAATAATAAAAAATACTATTAAATAATTATTTATAATAAAAAAGTCATCAGTTGAAATCTTAGTATCTAAATGCAAGGCCTTAGATTATGAGGAATCAGTTAAGAAATCTCGAACAAGTATGCCAATTGCTAAAATTGTCTATCTCTGTTCGCTAAATGTATAAGCAAGTTAAACCAGTCAAACAATACTTCGCTACAATTTACGTACGTTTGTTTATTCAATTAACATAGTATCTAAATCAAATTGCATAATATATTTGAATAGAATATTAATGAAATTATTCTGGACTATATAAATCAGTATAACTTTGATAATTAATGCGTGGGGAATACGGTGTGTTCTATTGTCGTGTTCTGATAGTATAAAGATATCTTTTATCTAAGTGGGTGAACTGTTGGAGTTATTCATTTAATATTAATTCTTACATATGTAAATATTGAATATTGCGATTGATGGTAATAGGACTGATTACTGGTAAATCAATACACCAGACGTTTTTATTAAAATGTAGCGTTTCACTGCTCCTTTTTGTTATTGGCCATATTTTTTTTTTTATAAATATTATTTATTCAAGCTCGAGACTGACCAGGATGGCGACGCACAGTGAATGCCCTCTGCCTCATCTAGGACCTATATGACTGATGATGATGCTAATCTATGCAGATTTAGGCTGCGGTAACAGCTTCTACAGTTTTGCTTCAATCATTTGTGCTTGGATATTTTTCTTGAATGTAACTCATGTATCATATTAAGTTATTAAAAGTTTTTATTTTGATATCATAATTGTACAACGTTAGGAAATTTACTGTCTATGAAACTTTGCTACTTTTTGGAAGACGCTTGAATTATACATACCGGCATTTGTTCATCGTGGCGGACAACGGTGACAAATGTCCAGCAGTAAAAAGTGATAGGGCTAAGTTGAAGTTAATATGCTTTTTACACTATTATAATTGGTCTTTTTTATTGTTAAAACAGAATTAATAAACCTTAATTCTTAAAAATACAAAAACCTAAATCTAATTGTTTTATTGCTAAAAGCTATCTTTTCATAGTATCAGACGACAAATTTTACATGTAAATATCGTAATGTTTATAATTTATGATTATTTATCCTGATTTTATAACAAATCCGAGCTGAAATATTACAAGTTACTCAATAATTCTTCTCTATAATTTCTTTTTATTAATTCCATCCTTCCCTTCGTCGCCGTCGCGAACTAAACGCATTAAAGCGTGAGGTCACGATAATACAATTATGTTTTAATTTATATAAGCCGAGTGGCACGCGAGCCTTGATCAGAGGCGTTCAACTGTTGATACATATTTATTAATAATAATTATATCGATTTTTATGGTGGCCCAGTGTAGGCGAGTTTGTTTAAAAAATTAAGTGAAACGAGTTCAAATTCCGCGTTCTTCATTATTGTATTTTTAACAAGTTACAATTATTTTTAGACGAAGAAAAATAATAGTTACCACACACAAGCTTGAACATCTTAATAGCTAAAATTGACATACTGGTCTTAATTTACTACGAAAATGTTTTCAAAACTCTATCATGGCAATATTCGAATACAGTGGAGGGGAAAATAAATATTCATCTAAAAAGTCTATTGCTGTACAACCTAAGGATTATTATAACCTAATTTAAATACTAAATTGTTTACTTAGCATAAATAAAGCTTATCAGTAGGTACTTCAGTACACATAAATAGAATTTAAGAGTCTGTTTTTAATTTCAACTTAACAGCTTTACACTAAATGCGTATGAAAGTATATACGGTACTTACATTAAAAAAGAATTTTTTAATTTAATCGTTCTCTGAAACGGCGACTTTCAGAGAACGGCGACTTTCGGCTGTAGCAAACAGACAGACATACACAACGTACTTTTTAAGCGACTTCCAAAAAGGAGGTGATTATATTTTAGAAATTTTATTTCTTTTTAACTAGAGGAACCCGTGGCGTCGCTGACGCTAAAAATTACAATAATTTCTCGTACGACGAAGAAAAATAGTTAATGGAGATAATACGAAGGAGGGCCAAAATATTGTTTCTTTCTTAAGTTTGCTGTGTAAAATAAGGACTAACTAAAATACTAAATTGTATTGTAGTGTTTGCTTAATTAAGAAAATTAAAGGTACCTATACCTAGCCATCGTCATATCGTGTTGCGAGCCACATGTTGAAATTCACTGTTTAACACGAAGCTTTATCAAAGCACGGGTAAGCTTTTGCTAATTATCATGATAAATACTGCTTTAACTACACCTTGTTTTGGAAACTGCTTCTCATTAACGCGATTGTTACTAATAGGTTTAAATTTATTGAAGGTAAGTTATGTAGTCTTAAATATTTATATATTAAGAGCTAACTTGTAATATGTTAATATGTTAAGTTAAGCGCAGTTAATAATAATAATGTAACTTTATAAATGATTTAAATTACTAGTTTCATAATATGAAATTATTATAAAGTATCATAACGTTCGATATTACAGCTTAATTTAAAATCTATTACACTTTAGATAGCTTAGTAAAATACTATGAAGTAATTGTAAGTCGATTAAATATTATTATAACTGATGTTGTTTATAATCATTATCGTTATCTTATATTATGTAAAATGCTTTAAGAAACAATGATTTTTTTTCTTAAAGCATTTACATAATATAAGATGCTTTAAGAAATTTTCTTAGTATTTGTGTCAAAGTGAAAAGTGTGTAACAATATTCTTTTATAATAAGCCTAATACGTTTTTTGCGTAGAACTTCATTATTGTCATTTATATAATACTCCCCGGATCGAATCGAAAACTAAGTTCTTATATTTGACATAACACCTTCACCGAAACACGCTGAATCCTATGAAATAAGTTCCATTTCTATCCGATTTGTAGTTTTTGTAGTTAGAGTGAACAAAAAAACGTCTCGCCATTAGTATAGAGATAACAAAATCAATCTTAGGTAACCAATGATGGCCAAATTTATTAGATACCAATTTGCATATATTTTCATGCAATATTCACCCTAATAGTAGTAATGTCGTCTATAAAATTAAAACGAACAAAATTTATTACAAATCAAATTGTCTAGGGTAGGATCGTTTATGTTATACAACAGAGATCCCGAGACCCTATATATGGATAGCGAGGGGAATAATGTTATGGTTGCTTTTATAGTGAGACAGTGCAAGTTTAAGGCATCCTATGTTGGTACAAGTAAGAAGAGCCTCAGATTTCTTATACGTGATCGTTTGGAAGAGGCGGTATAAAACTACCTATAGAAATAATTTATTTTGATTTCTTTCATTTTGAGAAAAAAGAAGTGGTATGAATGATAAAAAAACACGCATTTACTATAAAAATTATGTACGAGTACCTATGTAATATGTATGTATTCAGCCATTTCTTTTAACGTCCCTCTGTTGGGCCTCCTTTCTATTAACTACTTATTTGATATATGTATATTAAAATACCTTTTTTACAATTAAATGTGTACGAATAATTAAGTTTAATCAAACATGAAAGTTTATTACTGCGTGAGAGGATTCGTATGTTTGTTTAATGAAATAACTTTAGTTTGTTTAATGTTCTCCGACCGATTGCGGCCATGGCGGCCAATCTCATTGAAACTAGCCAACTAGTTTCAATGAGAGCCAGCCAAGATACTCGTATTATAGTGCACGATTGCACACGCAGACACAAGTGCACTCTCTATTCCTATCACTCTCATACTCCGGTGGGACGACTACTCGACTCGACCAGTGAGAGCTAAGGTGCAGGACCGACGCCTTTACGCGCTCTCCGAGGCACGGGGGTGACACACCACTAACTTCCCAACTCCGGGCAATTACTGAGATTTACTTAACAGAAAGACTGAATAATTAAACTTGGCGAACCCGAACCGGCACTCGAACCCAGGACCTCTCGATGTGTGACCGTAAATACTAGCCACTACACCACCGAGGCAGTTATTTATTAGTTATATATTAGTAAATTTTATAATATTGGGACAATTGCTATATAATATCCGGCATATGTCTTTTTTGGTCATTAACATAAAGATAAAAATCACGTCCACTCATTATCGCTATAAGCTTTTACTTTGTTTCAAACCAATTCGTTTCTGTTAATATTTTCTAAGCAATTAGAACCCCATATCTGATTTAAGGTTATGGTCACATGGCATGCTCATGGGGTCACGTGGCCTCTATCTCTTTATTTACATTGACAGGCATTAGGATAAACTGTGCGAATTTATTCATGTGATACAGAAATGTATGAATATTTCATAAGTTTAATTGAATGCTTTATTTTATTTTTAAATCTACTTCCCGCTATATATACCTATTATTTTTTTAGATTGTTGGTTTTCAAGAGGAATACGAGTATTGTTATTTAACAATTATAGAATATAATACTGAAGTGATAAGACTCACAAACATACACACAAACAAATAAGAATGAAACATAAGCACCTATTTAAGTTCTAAGGTACAATATGTATTCAGCCTTTTATAACGGCCCACTGCTGGGTACGAGCCTCCCTTTACTACAAGCAAAGTGCGGGTTCGAGGGTTTCACATGTCCTTCTAAAACTTATTAGGTTCTATCAGAAACGCAGGTTCCCTCACGATGTTTTCCTTTACCGTAAGACTAGTGGTAATCATGTTAGAATTGATTCGCACATGATAATAACAGAGGTACGAGACCTGGATTTGAATCCACACCATTTGGTTATCCAAGCCAGTGCGTTACCACTGGGCTACCACCGTGTCAGGAGTGACTATATATTAAAACATTTTTTTTTTCATTATTATTCAAAACGATCTACATAATATTATAGTAATCATATCTGATTTATCAGAGTAAGCTTCCAGTGAAATATGTATTAGTATGAGTAAAAGTAGTCTTAAAGTATTAGCTTCCCGCCGATTCCTAAATCCAGATAATTGTTGCGTAATAGTTTTATTGCGTTTAAATTCGCTAAACCCTAAAGTGCAACCTCGGATTAATTACAGCCGTAACTAACACAGCATGCACGCAGCGATATTTAACACCGGGTCCACCCTCGTGATGCTGCCCCTTTGTTGTGTTTTTTTGTAGGAAAGAGATGGAATAATATGCTATATTTTGACGATGACTCCATCGTTTTTAATATAACTTGATTTATTTTAGATATTTATTATATATTATAATTGTTTAATGTTTGGATTTTTATCATACAGTGTCAATATATTTTTCTTTTCAATTGAAATTGGCGAAATAATTTATGCTCCTCTGGCACGCATTTAAGCCATCAAACGAAAATATTAAATTGAATTTCTTTTCGTCTTCAAAAAAGAGTATCAATGTTAGTCTGTATGTATCTTTCACTGTATCCTGTAAGTAATATATAAATAGAAAAGTACTTAGTTTAATAATAAGGGATCTACCTACTTTGTGTGAAAAAGAATCATTAAGTATTGTTGCATTTATTAAATAATAGTAAGAAGTTGGGATGTTATTGTACATATGTTAATACCGTATGATAAAAGCAAATAGAATGTAGAAAATTGGTCAATTTTTGTACGCAGCGCTATTGCCGAGCACGCTTCTCTTCAATACGACGGAATTTAGTTCATAGTCCACCACGTTAGCACTTGGCAAACTTGGCGGATTAGCTTATTACATCTATATACTATTTATAAAGCTGAAGAGTTTGTTTGTTTGTTTGGTTGAACGCGCTAATCTCAGGAACTACTGATTCGATTTGATAAATTCTTTTTGTGTTGGATAGTCCGTTTATCGAGGAAGGCTATAGGTTATATTACATTCCGCTAAGATCAATAGGAGCTGAGCACAAATGAAAAATGTTGCAAAAACAGGAGAAAATATTCCTTTTGAGAGCTTCCGTTGCATGCGCTGCGTAAACAGTTAAAGTTATGCAAAAATCATGTATGACGGAATTGTTCCTCTTTAAAAGTTTAAAAAAAGTCTGCAATAGCATATGTCTATCTTTAAGTTTGACTCGCTGTAACCTTTTTTATGGTAATCAAATTTGTTGTAAGAAAATGCATTATTTGCGAAGGTATTTTTATAAACATGATATGAATCCTTATCTAAAAAAAAACTTATTCATCACAAGTATTTAATTTTGAACAAAATTGCTCTTGGTATCATTTGATTTCAATGAATATCTTACGAGATATCATAGTTTTAACATAACTAAGCAACAAAATAATAATCACCGCGTGCAAGACGGCGGTAGCGAGGGGGGAGGGACGCCAAAAAGAATTTGATTTCCAGCTTTTAGAACGCGAGCGAAGCCGCGGGAAAGGCTAGTTCATAATATACCGAAAAGTTTGTTTTCAATAAGTGAAGACAAAAAAGAAAAACGACAAAATCAGTTACATTGCAAATTTGCAAAACATTCCACATGTTAAGCAGAGGCCCATTTTCCCCATATCAAATTACAAAGCACTTGTGAGCAGTGTGAATGGAGCGACTAAATTATGATTCGCATCAACTGTAATGCGCTACACATTGCGTGAACTGAGTGACGGGTAAGTACGGCTTTAGCCTAGCAACGCTTTTAAGCTTAAAGTGAACATAACGATTAGGAATTTCCATTATAACATAAATAAAGATGTATTTGTATAGTGTAACACCATTTTCTTTGTAAGGATGATAGAAAACAATGACTCATTCAGCCCTTAGGTTTCCGCCCAAGAGAGACTACAGGTACGTGTTGGGAGGCAATTCTCTTTAAAGCTGTTATTGTTAAGACGATGGGAATAATATGATGTTTTTATTGCGCAGAAATAGTATGTACCAAGTTTCTGAGCGTTTTAAGTCATGTTTGAGTTCCGTATGCATTGGTTTATATATTTAAGAAGTTAATTGTAATAAATTTAATTTCCATGTAAGAAACTTAATTTAACTCTTAAGCAACTACAAATGGCTATATAAAAAATATAACAATTTAGAATTTTCAAACTTTAGTCTTTTCCCTTACACCTGAGATATTCGCTAAGTTTGTAATTAATTATTTTAATCCAACAGTTGTCATTTATAATGCAGAGCTTATAGAAAGATGACTCATAACAAGAAGACTCGTATAAAATTGTAAATTGCATATCTTGGGATAAAAAAATGTGGTTACTCTATATGGATTTACAAAATATGTAAGTTCAGTTAAAAAAATTTCAGTGTTTCATTTCACTGTGGCTGCAAATGATATTTTCCACTAAACTGCCAATAAATATCTACTTTTAGTACCGACCCAAGAGTTGAATCCAGGATATCAGAAGTACCGGCTTGCCACTAGACCAATGATACAGTATCAATATATAAGTAACTTTTACATATTTATAGAAAAACAAAACTCTCACGAACAATGAAACTACATTTCAAAAGTTATTAGTAAAAATATGTAAAACAAACTGGAAATAATTGCCGTTGTTTATTAAAAAAGGCAGATATGTGCGTCATATGAAGTACCTGTAAATTGATAGGTTGGAATTTAGAATTTCGCAATACCATAAAAAATTGTATATGGGTGCAATAAAAATGAAATTTTACAACGAAGTCATTTTTTCTGATGGATATGTGAATTATTATTTTGGCAATATGAATAGATCCCAGTAAAAAATTCATAGAGACAAACTGTATGAGGTACTGCTTTAAATGCTATATTTAGTTGCTTTTAAAATCTAATTTAAAATAATTTACACTGGTAACTTTATATATTATAATATGTCTTTTTCATTCTACGCGACACTGTCGACGTAAATGTTGCCCAAACAGCACTCATAGGAGCCATTGAACATAAGAAATGAATTCAATTAAATGGAATAGAGAATTTAAATTACATATTATAATTAAATGTCTCTAATATCTTTTAAATGTCATGTTTTATATTTTTATAATATGAAATGCTTCTGTATCATTCAAACTTTTGTGTGCCAACATCATTTTCAAAATGAGAACTGTTTGATAATATTGTGAGGAAACTAGCTAACCTGAGAGAACTTAAGTTGTTCGAGAAAGACATGTGCAGTTTTTTTTTGTTTTTTTTTTTGCAGTTGCAGTGCAGTAGATCTATGAATTAATTCTAGCACATGACAAAATGGTTGTACCTACTGAGACCTAAGAAGGACTGAATTATTATTTATAACAAAATATTAAACCCATCAAATCTGAGAGTTATTGTAAAGGATTTAGCACTAAGGCTCTAGAGCAAATTTAATTCGGCTAGTTAAGAATAAAATTGCTGAGTTAAAGAATTTTATGAAAGTTAAACGAGGCGTGAACTCATTGCATTAAGTAGAGAGGGCTTCACCGACACTTAATTAAGAATTCCCCCCATTCACCCCTCAGTCACAACAAAAGATTCTATTCGCATGATATCGTTGTCTTCATTAAAATTAATTTAATTTTTTAATGCTCCTACAAGGCGTCTGCAGGCGGGGCACACTTGCTTCATTTATCGTTGTCGAATTTAATATTAAAAATTTCAATACTGTATATTCGATATTATATTATGTACTGTATTCTATATATATTTGTATTATCACTCAATTTACTGATGAAGTAAAGTTAGCAATTAGAAGCTATTATTATTGATCATCCTTCAACCGTCTTAAATCACAAGGTCACGTTATCAATCTATTACGTTCACGAATCACTGAACGCAATGAAAGGGTTAAGTGAACTAAAAAATATCGCATTGTTTCGCTCTGAACCATAACAATACTACAATACATCCGAATTTCACTAAAATGTACCAATTCTATCGGAAAATCCATTCGGGATCCAGCCGTGCACAAAAATTATGACATCAAGCCAAATTATTGAAGCGGGAAATCGAAATTGTGTCCTGTCAATGCTTTGTAGACTATATAGATACAATGTAATGGAAGATATAAATGTTTCCATCTTATTCGGAGAATAAATTAAATTTTAATAGTTTGCACATTGTTCCACAACATTATATAGTTTTAACAACCGTTTATGATGATGATAACGACGCCTTAATTTGTATAGAAGCACCGCTTAGGAAAGCTAATTATAGAATCTATACATATTATAAAACAAAGTCCTCCGCCGCGTCTGTCTGTCTGTCTGTCTGTCTGTCTGTTCGCGATAAACTCAAAATCTACTGCACCAATTTTCATGTAGTTTTCACCAATGGATAGAATGGTTCTCCAGGAAGGTTTTAATATATAATTTGTCAAGTTTTTGTATAAATTGGCTAAAATATGATGATATCTGTTGGAGGTGTCGGAAAATATAAGCCGTCTGGGAGCTTTCAACGAAAACGCTGACTAAACCTTTTGAGATATAACTAAATGATGTATGGTGGAATTGTGTATCTTATATAGTTCTACAAAAAAGTCCGCGATGGCATATGTCTATCTCTAAAGGATAACATACTATATCGAAAAAAGTTAGGAAATTTAAAACAACATTATACAATTAACGGCGTTTGACGTATCATGTTATGACCGTTGCCATGGTGCGTGCAATTCATATAATCAACTCAAATATATACCGGGCGGTGCGAAGTAAATATATACAACACGTACCTAGGGGCAAACCCGAGCGAAGCGAGGGTGAGTCGCTAGAGTAAAATAAAAAACTACGTGTCTATTTGTGAATATGACTTTAAGCTTTCACCAATTTTGTATAGGCTTCGTTACGCGCAACATAATGAAATTTATTTGGCATCGCTGCTCGTAAAGCATGTAGTTTATGCGTCGCGGGGCTTATTATGAAAATGAGATCTTTCGGCTTCCACCCAATAAAATGTTAAAATGACGTTTATTTCTTTTCATCGACTGCAATTTTGTCTTGGATTTGATTATTTTAATATCATATTATATAGTTATGGCGAAACCACTTAAATTCAATTACAAATGTGAACTATCGAAATTTATCGGTAATTATGATTTTATACCGAATTTTAAAAGGATATTAAAACTTTTTTTTTTATAATATATTTCAACAATTACCTTATACATATTTTAATAATTTCAATTAAATGTTATATTCGGCCAGTCCGTATAAGTTATACCGTACATGGTTCATGATTAGCGACGATGCCATTAACATAAATAAAGGCAAATTAACCACCTCACATTTTTGGTGTTTATCAAAATTTAAGAAACACATATATGTAGGTATATGTTTATAACAGTGACATACTCTTTAAATAATAAAAAGTTTTTTGAGCTATAAATATTAAAATCAAAGATGGAATTTTTATAATTATATTCGATATTATTGACATATAATTATAAAAATTAAATTTAATGACTCATGCTTTTTATTTATGTAAAACTACGTTTAAATTTTAGAATTTGATATGACGTTCCAACCTAAATACTTACCTAATATATTGTTGGGGAAGCTAAGCTTTGTTTACATACATAGGTACCTTGTATCATTTCAGATGTAAATTTCTTAATCGCATTTACAACATCAGAACTAATTTGCATTGTAAAGCGGTTTGAGATATTATAATGTATTAGTTATGTACGTAAGAAAGCATATTAGTAACTAAAATTGTAACGATGCGGTTATTGCAGCGAGAAATCTTTTATAAGGATAGCAGTGGACATATCTTTTTAGGATTTTTGATGTTATTTTTTAACTTTTACATTAATTTCTATTACTATACATTTAAATAAAGTAAATCTCTGAACATTTAACTACTATGAACTGTTTAACTACCTGACTGAAACTGTAATTTAAACTGAAATTTTAATTAAAATTAATTTTGAATTATTTTCACTTTTTACTTATTATACTATCGAAGAAAAATCTACCGTAAAGCGCGATTTATAAATCCGATGAAGCAAGATCAAAATCCTACCATAATATGCAGGTGTTTCTAAAAAGCCCACAATTTTAGGGTACATCATAAATCAGTATAACGGGCGTGCTTTCCGTAAGGTGCCCGTAGTATTAAGCCACCGTAATATTTTCTCACTTACGACAGAATTTTCTGTCTCCTTATTTATGTTGAGCTGAGTTTTCTTGCAAGCTGTCGTCTCAATCTGTGGAACAGGAAATTAAAGCTTAGTTCACGAAGTGTGAAAATGTATGCCGGTACTATATATAACCAAGAAATAGTGTAGGTCAGTAGAAAATTATAATGCTTTCTTTATGTAATTTAAATTAAGTAATAAAAAACTCGTAAATATATAAAATATTTTTATAAAATACACTCTAAAAATAACGGTTATTTGTATTTTAACAAAAAACAATAACTATCCACTCACTAAATAGATTTCCATTTTCCTTTTCCCACAAGCTTTTTCTTGTCTACTTAAAGTACCACAAAGTTTTTATGGATAAGTGCAGAATCTTTTACCGGTCTTTGTCCGGGCTCATTCAGAATCAATCGCGGCCATTTCGTTGGGAGATGGCCCCAGACAAGAGTTTCGAGAGAATTCTTAATTAAGCTAGCCGAGTCTTTTCAAGTTAATGGAGGCGCCCAAATCCTTAGAAGCAAAGTAAATTCGGTCCGACATCGAATCACGACATCGGAAGCATCGGGATTATCACTTGAACAAAGATTTCAAAATAGAGAGGGGAGACATTTTCATATTGGAAAGCTACAAATATTTTTTATTGTAATATTCTTTTGAAGTTGTTTAATTTTAACTTGAGCAACTGTTTTTTTTTTGTATTTGCTGTTTGTAATAGAATATAATAAAATTAGAATATTTTTTTGGAACATAATATATTTAGTTCCGTGGTAACATACGAGGCTTGTGTTACGTATACCAAATAGTTGATACACTACATAAATATAACTTTAAATACATATATATTAAATATAGCCTATTATATCACAAGTTACAATATGATGTTAAAGTTAAAACTTAAACATATACTTTCCATATTAAAAAAATATTCATTAACTAACCATTTAAAATACTAAGATATTACGTTTTACAACTTTACGGTATAAAGCTTCACCCTCGTTTGTTTCATTAATGAATGTTTAATTACACTTTGTTCCACTAATATTGGCCTTTTGTTGCACGTTACGAAGTGTCTATTTAATGTTTTGTATGCTTAAAAATGATAAATGGCTGTTGGTGTTGTTAATTTAGTGAACTTTGTATCAACAATTTAAAGTTGTGATAGCTATATTATGTAATGTTTTATGAGTAACCCTTTCGCTTCGCTCGGGTTTGTCCCTTATTGTAAACATTATTTTCATACACAGGCATGAGGCTACAATTTTGCCAACGGTCTGCGTTGGTTGAGCGGCTTTTTAGCACAATTGAATCTGACTTGATTTGCAAATATTAAGATTTATTCTCATAACTTTATAAAATAAATAATATATCCTTTAATGATAGTGTATGTTTCTATTTTCGACGACCCGTTTGGCTCAGTCAGTAGAAGTAGGGTACTGTCTGACAGTAGGGTACTGTCTGCGCCAGCGGTCGCGGGTTCGAGTCCCGCGGGAGGCGTTCATTTGTTGAGCACGATTGTTTGTACTCCAGTCATTGGTGTTTATATGTATAATATGTAAGTATTTAAAATTTATATGTGTAGTATATAAACTATCTGGTATCCGTAATGCACAAGCACGTAACGTAGCTTACCACGGAACTAGATAGCAAAACATTACAAAAAATTTGGAACCAGTGCAGTAGTTCCAGGGATGACCCCCTACAAACAAACAAAGCTTACCTCTTTATTAAATTAATACATATGATAATCCAATCCATTAATTGCGTTTTGAACAAACTATTATGAAAATATTACTATTTTTTAAAATACATAATATATTTTAGGTACAGAATGTGCTAATGCTTTTTACCCTATAAAGACCAAAGGTTTGCTGCAAGGTATGGCATAAAAGTTGTACGCCTCTTGAATTTGTTAATTATAATAAATATTTCATTTAATTTCTTTTCCTTCCTTAATAATTTGCCAATGTCGGACTTAAAATTAAGCCGTCAAAATCGATATTATTTAATATACTTTATCGCATTTTATATAAAATTATAAACAGTTTGTGTAACATTAAGGATTCAAAAGCTATCAAACGTTATTTAAGTAAAAGGTGTGTCAAGAAAAGCATTCAAACAATAGAACTCGATTACAATACGACACTTTGGTGTATGTTAAAAGCTCTGCCCTTACAAAGTAACAATGATTCATTTGTGCCTTTGAACAGGTGTGCCGGATGGTCCTTTAATTATATCCAAATTGTCGTTTCCTTTCTAAATGATATTTGGAAATAGTATCAAAGCGAGCTTAATAAATATTTTTTGGTTATTTTGTTGTACTTTATTAGATAGTGATAAAAAAAATTTAAGGAAAATTATTTATTTTTTTGTAAATGTTTAGTTTTTTTTTGTAAATGTTAATTAGTAAATCTTTTTCGTAGGATATTAAGGTTTTAACTTGCATTGTATGCAGCCTTTTTTATCTCCTTCTGCTCCGTACCGCCTCCCTTCAGTACGAGGAGATAGCTAACCCTACGAGTATTTAACATATTTTTTCAAAATTTGCTGGGTTCTTTTGAAAGCTCCCCACGATGTTTTCCTTCACCGTAAGTCAAGACGAAATCATGTTCCAAAATCATTCGACCATGAAAATATCAGAGAGGAGGAACCAGGATTTGAACTCGCTTCAGTGGTTTCTCGAGCAGGGGAATCACCACTAGGTCCACTATTTGTTTAGTTTCTTATTATGTATTTATTCATAGTTTTATGAGATATCACATTAATCACTTATTAACTTAACTGACAAATTTATTAATTACTATCATGATTTATAAAATAATATTATGGAAACTACAGTTAACTAACTAACAGTTAAACATAAATCAATATAAATATAATCAATCTATTGAGTACAGGCTATTGAATTGGTAATTGGAACTTATTAAATTATTTACACTCTGTATTCAAGACAAAGTACATCGTTGTAACGATTTATCGCCAACGTCCACTTTATTGTTTTCCTCAACCACAACCTAACGAGCGAGCCCTCTGCAGATACTTAAAATGATTGACTGACAATTTGTCTGAACTCAAGTTACTTTAAAGTTAAACCGATATAAGCCGATACAAATGTGCGGTTGACACTGTTAAATTACCTCTCCAACTTTAAATAATGCTTGAATCTTGAAGCCCATTCCCATAGAATTAGGTCCGCTAAACAAATCATCAGCAGAACATGTTAAAAACGAGGACGGGAGTAACTTTGAACATTGATTAAGTTTAAAAATGGTGAGAATATTTTTAAAATAGAGGCCAATGTACGTAATAGTTTTCTCTTAGTCGTATATAACTAAAGGCTATCTATTAAAGCACTACTGCTGCTTTCTTGTTTCTTGTTGATTTTAGGTGTTTTGTTATAGATATGTTTCAATAATTTACATTGAGTGCACACTGCTCGCAACTTTAAACAAAATTTGGTGTAATCGCATTTAACCACTTTTACGTCACACGACTGTGCACGGGCATCCCTTTAATGCGCGCGGAATTAAGTAATAGTTTACCACGAGCTTTATATGCAGTACTGTTAGATTCATACATGATTTCTTTGCATAATTAAATGTATGTATGGCGAGTTATGTTGTATTAGAAATGATTCACACATGAATTTATCAGATATACTACAATGCAGAAGTAGGACAAAAGAAAATTAAGTAAATCTCATAGATTAAAAAAAACTATTTTACGATGATAGATACAATAATATAACTATATAAATATATCAAATTATTATTTGATTAATAATTTTTGGTGCAAGAATCAACTATTTGCAGTAGAAAGTGTTGGAGAAATATTATGCCAATGCACCTTGAGGGTTGACATCGCAAAAAATTGGAATATGAAAACAAACTTAATAATAAAAGTTCCCTACCGAAAGTCAATAACGCAAGTTGCCGTCAGTACCATGCTGATGAAAATTTGACTCGTTCAATTCCTTCCATTAATTTAGCTTCAAGCTTCTTAAAAATATGTTCAAAGAAATAACTTTGTAAGAAAATCGGCGAACTTGGGGGGTCTGCGTAGTTTTCTGTGGCTTGCTTTACCGCTTTTATATTTCAGCAGGAAAGAATACTTTTGTGAAAGAATAAACTTTAAAGTTGAAAACGCGAATTGTGTTTGAGCGAAATTCGAAACTGTTGAAGTTTTTGAACATTGTTCGTCATATGGACATTTCTTAGATTTACTTTGCTACTCAGAATAGAGTTTGGTAGTCTATGATTTTCAATTAATTTTCTAAAATGAAGATAAATCTAATTATTTAAAATGCATGAAGTAGATATACGTGAATATCTACGTTATTTTAAAAGCTTTTAATAATAATAATAATTAATAATGATAATATGTATAAAGTATGTGCGATTATCCACCAAGTAATTTGTTATTAACATGGAGTGAAAGCATCGTAACCACACAATCGCGTACCAAAATTGCATATTTTACACGTTAAATGAAATATAATAACTCAATTTATTAATTAAGTTATAAAAATGATCCCTCTCGATAGCAACTAGAGGGTAAATGGTCTGTAAATATCAATTACGCGGCTCATATTGGGAAATTTTCGAGCCAGACGGTAATTGCCAGAGCCGGATACTATCCATGTCCATGATTGCATTGGCGATGTAGCTAATTTATTTTTATATGCGATATTAGGGGACAAGTAATGATAGCCGTAACTTGATTGCAGTGTGACTGTATCATTCTCAGTATACCATTATTTCTTTAGTCTAAGTATATTATACTTTATGTACTAAGAAATGTAATATTTCGTCAAAAAGTAAAAGCATTTTTTTCTAAAACAAAAGTTTCTTAATAATTCCACGCAAGCCCTTTGATTATGTAAACTGCTTTAATTTCAATGAAAAGGCATTTAGAAGTGAGAAAATATTTAAATTTATATCGACAGCTTACTACGTGACATTTTAGTTAATGGTTTCTTTGTAACAATGTACTGGGATTTTGCATTATTAATATAGGTACTACATCACTTACTTATATATTTTTATAAAATAATTCTTTTTGTAATGCTTGACTAGCAGTTAATTATTTTTTTAATTAATCTATATTACCTTACAGCATCAAATAATACTCTATATCGTCCACCACGGCAAAAGCTTCCAGACACCGTACGGCAAGTGGTGATCATGTTGAAAATGATTCGTACATGAAAATATCAGAGGTGCGAGACTCGAAACCCACTACACTCGGTTACTATTGACGAATATATTAATTATTGAATGAAAATATTTTAATTACATTAAGAATGTTTTTAAGAACTCCCTTGAAATATACAAAGCAAGAAAGAAATACTTATTAGATACTGAAACGTTATTAACAAAACAAAACAGAAAGGTTTTCTTTTCCTTCTTTGTACAATTTTCGATTTATTTTTGCCATTATACAGGAAACTTGGCCCCTTGAGGCACGCGTCGCCAGCTTGACATGCATTGTACTTGTGATTAATGATACTTGTAACAACGCAATTTTCTACATAAAATATACCTATGTACCTACCTACATGTAGATTATTATTAAAAACGACAGTGTGTCACGGCGATTTCGATTAATATGTAGCAAAAGCGGTAAATTCCATATTTATTCTTACTCAAATTATTTACCCACTAGTCGATAGAAATCGATATAATAACCTGTGCTGGAAAATAATCTATAAAGCAAATATTTCTTATATCAGAAATCAGAATACACAAATGCGATGTGCCAAATACTTTTATTTATAATTATTAGTTACTTTTTAAATTTATATTAGCTTTGGCTCTTAATGTATTAGGTACTATAAATGTTTATATTTACTTATAAATGTACCATCTTATTACAAGGTTATTTGAAATAAAAAAGTCAAATAAAAACAATCACTTTTTCCATTCTACGTGACATTCGTGAAGTAATCTTTGCTCAACGGGCACGTTTTTAAGCCATGAAAAAGAGATTTAAATTGAATTTTAAAAACTGTAGTACGACTAATATTGGTTAAAGGCTGCTAACTACATAATAGTATGTATCATATTGCATATCTATGAATACGTAACTCGTATTTAATCTAAAACTACATGTGTACATAGTGCATACTGCATACAGCGTTAGAACTTAGAAGTCATGTCGCTGAACTAGGACCTACTAGGCCTACTTACCCAAATATGATATTGTGTAGCGACAAAGATAAATGACCCGATACAAATTATTTATTTAACGATCGTTTATTTGGTTTGAGTACTATTTTGTATCAGTTGAATAGTTTATTGTTAATTGTAGTGTAGTTCACTATAATAGAAATCGTGTTTTTAAATTATAAAGTGGATTTTAACATGTATTATATGATACTATTGGTAACGTAAGATTAGTTCATTAGTAATGTGTTTCAGGTCGTCAGGTTTCTTACGATGGATTCCTTCCCCATAAGATGGTATCATCATCATCATCAGCCCTTTTTAACGTCCCACTGCTGGGCACGGGCCTCCCTCATTACGAGGGGGATCAGGCCATAGTCCACCGCGCTTGCCTAGTGCGTGTTGGCGGACTTCACATGTTTCACGAAAACTCAGACATGCAGGTTTCCTCACGATGTTTTCCTTCACCGTAAGACAAGTGGTAATCATGATAGAAATGATTCGCACATGAAAATATCAGAGGTGCGAGACCCGGATTCGAACCCGCATCACCCGGTTATTCAAGCGAGTGCATTACCATTAGACTACCACTATTTGTCAGGAAATATATATGAAAAATATTAAAATCAATTGCTGTTCAATAGATTCGCTAAAAATCACAAACGGCTTGACCGATTTACATAATTCTTTTGCTGATGTAAATATAAATAATGTTTAAAATTAAAATTAAAGAAACTGAAAGGTGTTTTTTGTATTTTTGTATTTCTTTAAAATAATTGTTTAATTTATACTTTTAGAGATAACCTTAACGTCTCACTCATCTTCCAAGACATGATTGTTCAATGTTCACAATAGGTTAAAAACATCGGATAAAAAATCAAAAAAAATCCCGTAACAAATACCGAAAGATACTTTGAAATATGTAAGTAGGTATAGGATAATAAATTAATTCTAAGAAACAAAAACCATAATACTTAATAGTATGTTTTCAGATAAAGTTAGATTTATTTTGCTTTCAACTGGTTGCGTAGTATTTCCAAATAGTACAGTATGATACCCAAGAAACAAAATTCCAGAATATATTGTAAAGAAATAGAAAACCTAATAATATTTGATAATATTTAAGAAATATATATTAAAAATAGTTAAATTAAATAATTTTACAACTAAATTGTTGGCGTTCATGTAACAGCATATGCCAACTAGGCATCAAAGCAGAGATAATGGAGACAAAACAAGCCGACTAATGCACCATATTCGGTTTCAGGACCAACACGCTAGTGTCGTATTACACATGTGGCCTAAACATCATGAATACATGTTTGTGTAGCTGTATACAGATATCGATATGTTGAAAAGTTGTTATAGTTAAATAAATCTATACATTTAAAATTAATCTATACATTTATATTTTTGAATATTTTTTGTGAAATCATGTTAAAATAGTAATTTTTATCGATACAAAGACCGAATCTATAGTTTAAAGAATTTTTGTTTTAAGTCTATGACCGTATTACGAGAGAACATAAATCAGATTTTGATGAAATTTGTTATGATAATAGCTGGTTAGCGGATTCAATGTATAGGATACTTTTATAACGAGAAAAGACCACATTTCTAAGAAATCCGCTACAACTTATACATAGAGACTGTAAAAACGTATCTAGGAACGAAGCCGAGCGGAGCGAGGGTGAGTCGCTAGTATATTAATATTATAATTATTTTGAATGAATATATTTTTTTAGAAACGTCATATAAAATGAATTAAAATGATAGTTGTAAACTCCGACGGAAAACTATTTCTAAAGTTTCTGTTATAAATAACCGACTGTTACATACACGAATAAATTAAAACGTTTTAATACTTCTGTATAAAATATTGCATGCATTTTAAATTATTGAGATTCTTGGAGAGCAATAAAAAGTATTTTCCTTTTAGTTGAAATTTACTTACCACTCACACGGGGTTCACATCACGTATATATCTCCGAGCACAAAATCGTCACATGTCGTTGCCCCGCTACAGCTTCAAAGGAAGGTTCATGTAAGAATTATTTTAGGCATTATGTTATAAAACTCTATACGTTATAGATAAAAATTTTATACTAAACTAAGTCACAAAGCCGATTTAAATTATAACGAATTGGAAAAATCTCTAATCATGATAATCACTTTTATGAGGCAATATTTCTTTAATGTAAAACGGTTTCTGGGGACTTATGAGATTTTTTTTCTCTACAGATATGATATATATTATCAGTGAAAAGAAGACTGGTGTCAAATTAGCGAAGGTATCGCGTAACATACACACATACAAACATAATAACTGAATCGAGTACCTCTTGTTTTTAATGTCAGTCAAATCCTTTACACACTCTGCTTTAACACATTATTTATTCTAACATTTTATTAAGTCATTGTTACGTGCGGACAAGATATATTACAATCAAAAATATAGCAGGTGTGTTTTAAATATACAAGTTTTGTATTTCATAATTCAGGATTGCTGATGCAATAGTACGATTATATCGCGTGACTTGGTAACAGCCCTAGCGGAAGTCGGAAACGTTATCGTTAGCCATTCTTGGAAAGTCTTTGAAAAAATTCTTGCTTATTATCTTTATTTGAATACCGATATATACGTAATAATATAATAAACTTTCTATTTGGGACAAAAAAAATACATGTACATGTTTAAATGTTCTGTGATTTCATAGTATGTATTTTTCACCAATTGATCATACTGAATAACCTAGTAGGAGCCGTTACTTAATTATAAAAATAGGTATTATAATTTTATTATTGGCAGTTGAACTACGGATATTAATACTTATATAGACAAACGTTATTTATCTAGAATTTTGGTAATTTATTAGACTGGCAACATAGGATATAACAAAATCCAATTTAAGTTTAGTTTGGTTGAAAAGCTCGGCGCGGGGCAGTTTATAAAGATTGGCGGTGTTTAGTTAAAGCTTGAGCGATGTGAGGGTGGGTCGTTAGTTTTGTATATTTTCACAAACTTAGCCAAAAAGTACTAGAAATGGCAAATGGTACTATAAGAATATTAAAGTTCGCTTTCTATTGACTGTGATAATATAAAGAAAATACTGACAAATGGTTCTTTAGCCCCATTCTGACTTCAAGATAACTTGCACTGCACAAAAGCTTTGCATCTACATAATCGATGGCTTATTGGCATTCCCCCTTTACTTCTAAATTGCAAATTTTCCGCACGATTTCCCTTCAGAGAATAAATTTACAACTCGCGAACTGAAACGTAAATAGTTCCGTTTAAATCGATCGCGATGCTTGCGTTTTCTATAACTTATGTCTGAAAGTTCTCTCTAAATTTTCCTTATGCATGTCCAAATTATAGTTCTTTTTTTATTTAATATTACTATTTTTATATTAAATTATTATTAATTTAAGTCTAATTAAATCCTGAAATATAGCTAACTAGTACAAACTAACGTAAGGAGTCAAAAAGATTAGGAAAAAGCTCCATTATTGCCCATAAACTCGATATCTACCTCACCAGCCATTTATTACTATTATCTTATCATATAATAAACAAAAGTAATTGCCTAATTCTTAAGGGTCGGGAGGGCCGTGTAGAGCCTCGTAGATTTATTGTTCTTTTATGCGTTGTAAATCTAGACTAAGGGTTTCTAAGGTAAATAAAACGAGCATTCTGTTTGTTTTTAGCATTTAAGCAAATAAAACTGTACCTAATTATCATTCTTAATAAAATAAAGATAAGCTTATGTTTACTATAATTTAGCATATTATTATCATAAAAGTTGTGTTGAATTATTACAGAAATGTATATTATTTAATACTAGCGGTGCCCGCGGCTTCGCTCGCGCTAAGAGTGAATAAAATAAACATTTTTGCTTATATACTGTTACTTATAATGTACCAAGGACTGATTCCCCATTTAAAGTTCTGGCCCTCTTTTCTGAAAACTACTGTATAGCATTTTCTATTTCATCTACAGCGCCAGTTATTTTGTAATCCTGTGAGATGTTTCTCTTAAGTTTTAGCAAGAGTTATCTAAATAAATTTGTAAGAACTCTATAGAACCAGTAATTGTGTTTTCACTTAGGAATGAAAGATTAATGTTCAATAAAAGGTATTTTAAATGTTTTCTCGTATAATAACGTATCACTATACAAAACTTAATTCAAATCAGTTATGTACTTTTTGTGTGAAACGCACGCTTCGATTTACGAAGTTACTGTTTTTTATGTACTGATAAAAATAGGTACTGTGAGTGTAGTTTAGGAGACAGATATTTGATATTGTAAACTATTCTGTAGCCCTTTTTAAGACCTACAATATTGTTTTGATGTATCTCTCAAGACTTACCCGCAGCTAGGTTTCTAAAGACGACTCAATGAAATAAATTATTTTGTTTTCCTGTGGAAATGTTTTTTTCTACAATAAAGAGTACCATAGTAATGACCCGAGTAATAAGTAATCATTACACTTTTTTTTTAATCGGTCCAGTAGTTTTTGTGTTAAGCGATAACATACAAACAGACAAAAATTTAAATAACGTATTGGGGTTTTTATTCAATACATGTTTCATTACAGTCATTGTTTTTAAAAAAATATTTCATGTACAGACTTTTTATAAGTTTCTGCTTTATTATATTTATACATATATATGCATACATATAGATACTAAAAATAGAAATAGGTATTGCGAGTGTAACTTACATATATTTTGGTATTGTAGACTTTTCAGTAGACTTTTTTTAGACCTAGAATTTCCTACTACATTATTTTGACGTATCTCTTAAGATTTCGCCACTGGTAGCTTTCTTAGGCCAACTCAATAAAACCAATTATTTTGTCTTCCTGTTTCAGTGAAAAAAAAAAATCTTCAATAAAATGTATCCTAAATGTTGACCCGAGTAATAAATTATCACTACACAAAATTTAGTAGACAAACAAACAAACGCTCAAAAATTTTAACAACTATTATTTTGAGGTCTATATTTAATAAAATATACGTCACAGCCTTTGTTTTAAAAAATATTTCAAATAAATGTGACTTTGCTCTGTTACTGTATGTTGAATAGGTATCATCGCCCCGCGGTTTCACCCGCGTTGCTTAAGGTCCCGTGAGAATACCGGAATAAATAATATAGGTTATGTTATTGGCTGATAATGTAGCTTTTCATCAGTTAACTAACTAAACGAAAAGTCTGTAGTCACCCGTATAGTCACCCGTATTTGAACTGAAGTTAAACAAAAACTGTTATTTTGGCTGAATTGTAATAGGCACATATCATAGCGGATTTTTTGTGAGCATTATATACATACATACATACACACATACACACATACACACACACACACATACACACACACACACATACACATACTTACATACGTACATACATACATACATACATTCATACTTACATACATACATACATACATACATACATACATACATACATACATACATACATACACACATACACACATACACACATACACACATACACATTTACACACATACACACACATACATACATACACACACACACACATACACACATACACACATACATACATACATACATACATACAAACATACATACATATACACACACACACATACACACATACACACATACACACATACACACATACACACATACACACATACACACATACACACATACACACATACACACATACATACATACATACATACATACATACATACATACATACATACATACATACACATACATACATACATACATACATACATACATACATACAAACATACATACATATATACACACACACATACACACATACACTCATACACACATACACACATACACACATACACACATACACACACACACACATACACATACACACATACATACATACATACATAAGGCATGATATAGGCATAATATACTGCAATAAAATATCCTAAGTCACGACCTGAGTAATAAGTTATCACTAAACAAAATTTGGTTAAAATTTGTGCAGTACTTTTTGAGTTACACGATAACATACAAACAGACAAATGGACACACTATAATAAAAATGTAACGGATCGCTGTCTGTACATGAAAGATTTATAAGAAAAAATATTATAGGGGCCTTTATTAACGCAAATAGAACCCAAAACAATGATTGTTAGAATTTTTGTCTGTTTGTCTGTTTGTCTGTTTGTCTGTGCGTTTGTGCACGCTAATCTCTGAAACGGCTTATTTGATCGAGATGTGGTTTTCACATATATATTGTGGTAAGCTTCACTTAACATTTAGCGTTTGTTTCATGTCAATCGGTTCATAAATAAAAAAGTTATGGTAATTTAAAGAATAACGTCGAATATTTGTTAAACTACTCACAACCGTACCTTAAAAAATGTGTACATTAAATATTTTTAAAAACCATGACTGTAACGTATATTGCATTGAATATAGAGTATAGACATACACACATACACACATACACACATACACACATACATACATACATACATACAAACATACATACATATACACACACACACATACACATACACACATACACACATACACACATACACACATACACACACATACATACATACATACATACATACATACATACATACATACATACATACATACATACACATACATACATACATACATACATACATACATACATACATACATACAAACATACATACATATATACACACACACATACACACATACACTCATACACTCATACACACATACACACATACACACATACACACATACACACACACACACACATACACACATACACACATACATACATACATACATAAGGCATGATATAGGCATAATATACTGCAATAAAAATATCCTAAGTCACGACCTGAGTAATAAGTTATCACTAAACAAAATTTGGTTAAAATTTGTGCAGTACTTTTTGAGTTACACGATAACATACAAACAGACAAATGGACACACAGACAAACAGCCAAAAAAAATTATAACTATTTTTTTGGGGTCTATACTCTATATTCAATGCAATATACGTTACAGTCATGGTTTTTAAAAATATTTAATGTACACATTTTTTAAGGTACGGTTGTGAGTAGTTTAACAAATATTCGACGTTATTCTTTAAATTACCATAACTTTTTTATTTATGAACCGATTGACATGAAACAAACGCTAAATGTTAAGTGAAGCTTACCACAATATATATGTGAAAACCACATCTCGATCAAATAAGCCGTTTCAGAGATTAGCGTGCACAAACGCACAGACAAACAGACAAACAGACAAACAGACAAACAGACAAAAATTCTAACAATCATTGTTTTGGGTTCTATTTGCGTTAATAAAGGCCCCTATAATATTTTTTCTTATATATCTTTCATGTACAGACAGCGATCCGTTACATTTTTATTATATGTATAGTACTGCAATAAAATATCCTAAGTCACGACCTGAGTAATAAGTTATCACTAAACAAAATTTGGTTAAAATTTGTGCAGTACTTTTTGAGTTACACGATAACATACAAACAGACAAATGGACACACTATAATAAAAATGTAACGGATCGCTGTCTGTACATGAAAGATTTAAAAGAAAAAATATTATAGGGGCCTTTATTAACGCAAATAGAACCCAAAACAATGATTGTTAGAATTTTTGTCTGTTTGTCTGTTTGTCTGTTTGTCTGTGCGTTTGTGCACGCTAATCTCTGAAACGGCTTATTTGATCGAGATGTGGTTTTCACATATATATTGTGGTAAGCTTCACTTAACATTTAGCGTTTGTTTCATGTCAATCGGTTCATAAATAAAAAAGTTATGGTAATTTAAAGAATAACGTCGAATATTTGTTAAACTACTCACAACCGTACCTTAAAAAATGTGTACATTAAATATTTTTAAAAACCATGACTGTAACGTATATTGCATTGAATATAGAGTATAGACATACACACATACACACATACACACATACACACATACATACATACATACATACAAACATACATACATATACACACACACACATACACATACACACATACACACATACACACATACACACATACACACACATACATACATACATACATACATACATACATACATACATACATACATACATACATACATACACATACATACATACATACATACATACATACATACATACATACATACAAACATACATACATATATACACACACACATACACACATACACTCATACACACATACACACATACACACATACACACATACACACACACACACACATACACACATACACACATACACACATACATACATACATACATAAGGCATGATATAGGCATAATATACTGCAATAAAAATATCCTAAGTCACGACCTGAGTAATAAGTTATCACTAAACAAAATTTGGTTAAAATTTGTGCAGTACTTTTTGAGTTACACGATAACATACAAACAGACAAATGGACACACAGACAAACAGCCAAAAAAAATTATAACTATTTTTTTGGGGTCTATACTCTATATTCAATGCAATATACGTTACAGTCATGGTTTTTAAAAATATTTAATGTACACATTTTTTAAGGTACGGTTGTGAGTAGTTTAACAAATATTCGACGTTATTCTTTAAATTACCATAACTTTTTTATTTATGAACCGATTGACATGAAACAAACGCTAAATGTTAAGTGAAGCTTACCACAATATATATGTGAAAACCACATCTCGATCAAATAAGCCGTTTCAGAGATTAGCGTGCACAAACGCACAGACAAACAGACAAACAGACAAACAGACAAACAGACAAACAGACAAACAGACAAAAATTCTAACAATCATTGTTTTGGGTTCTATTTGCGTTAATAAAGGCCCCTATAATATTTTTTCTTATATATCTTTCATGTACAGACAGCGATCCGTTACATTTTTATTATATGTATAGACTAGTGACGCTAGATGCCCTTTGCATTTATACTAAAAATAAAATTCTATGTCAAATCGATAGATCCAGAAGCCGAGTTCATAGTTTTTAGAATTTTTGTGTAACTTACTGATGTGAACACTTCACAAGAAACCACTGGTCAGATTTTGACGAAATTTGTTATTAGGTATAATAATTGGTTATCAACAACATATAGAATATTTTTATTGCTGGAAAATATCTCATGTCTGAGAAATCTATACTAATCGTTAAAACGTACCGCTTGACTATAATATTACGGAACTGCGAGAGGTTCGAGTCCCTGGTCGGGCCAAGTTGTGTTATTGAGTCTTTCTGTTTGGTAAGTCTCAGTAACAGCCCGCAGTTGGGCAGCTGGAGGTGTTTCACTCCCCTGTCTCGGAGAGCACGTAAAGCCGTCAGTCCTGCGCCTTAGCTCTCACTAGTTGAGTATTAGAGTGATAGGAACAGAGAGTGCACTTGTGTCTACGCGTACACTTGTGCACTATAACGTCTCCTGCGCAGTTGGGTAGTCTCAATGAGATTGGCCGCCATAGGCGTAATCGGTCGGACATTATTATTAATATTACGGAAGTATGTCTTTATGTATGTGGCTTTTGCCGCAATAGTTGATAAATATCTAGATAATCTTTCTTTCTTTTGGTGAAAATCGTATGAAAATACATACTATTCTATTCTGTATTCTGAACATTTTAGCATAAAGTGACCTAGGTATAAAAATGAACTTAATACCCATTTCAAATAAACTTTTCCCTCTTTATGGACTCAGCTATAAAAGGGTTATCGTCATGAGAAATATTTATAAAACATGTCTGAAAACATTGGTTTTCGTTTCAGTTTTTGAGTCACGTGCTTGGTGTTTTATTGAAGATGGATTTATGGCCCCCACTTTAAATACATAGTATCTCACGTATTTCTCTACGATATGACGACCACACATGTTCTTTTGTAGCTTTATCCTGGTACAATTTATATTTTAGTGGCTTCTATTTTGCTCCACGTCAACATTGTAAAAGATTCATTTGCTATCACAGTTTCGTTACGTGTAAATTTTATTCGCCTTTCTTTTGTCGGTGAGTTGAAGGGCTATAAAATAATATAAGGATTGTATGCTACTAACAAGGCAGTAAAAAACTAAAACTTTTAAGATAACGAATGACTTAACTAAGTAGAGTCATGACTCAATAGCATGCTATAAAAGCATTGCGACCTGCTGTTACGGTCTAGTATAAGTAAGTCCTGTCCGCAACGAACATTTTAATTTGTTAATTCGGAGTTCATATTATAAAAAAAGAATCATTAATAATAATAAAAATCTAAACTGTTAATGTGAGCTTAAATACATATTTATATATTGACGACTTAGAACTATTTGTTCTTAGCTTAAATCACAAATCTAGGTGATTTATTAAAAAGAATTTATAAGTCCTAAAAGTATTTATAACATCATGTTTTAAAAAAAAAGCTTAGAAATAATTAGCCCAGTAGAGAAGCTTGTCAATTGTTTATGCATAATTAAATGAAAACGACGTGAAAGGTAAATATTTTAAAAGTATAGCGTTTTTTAAGTATAGTTTCTGGTATAATAAATAGCTTGCAATAAAAATAAATCCGTTTATAATAATTCGAAATTTTCACGCACTAATTAAACTATATGTTATACTTCAGATGTATTTATAAATTGTCGAAGCCGACCCTTTTAGCCTATTGAGGCTCGCTCGCTTTGTATGCAAATTAAAGGGAATTTGACGCGTCTGCTAAAATGTCATCTCTTAGAGCCCTTAAAATTTGCAGTCTCTTGAATATTGACCTCTTGAGGATGACATGAACTAAGTGAGGCACAAAATTTTAAATGAAAATGCAGCATTTAACTTAGATGACTTTTCTGAATTTAGATTGAATATCATTTTAATTTCAAAATAATATGTATCATTATCTCTAAGTCTTTGTTATGACTTTTTTCAATTTTTCACATCTATTAATTAAAAATTTAACATCAAAAGAACACTCTTTTCATTAAATACCACACATTCTGTACTAATTAATTAAAAAAGCAAAATTTTCATTCTGTAAAATATAAATGCAAAGAAGTTTTTAATAATATTTTAATATAAGCTACATTTCTGCCAGCTTTAAGGTAGTTTTCAATTGTTCTGTAATTACTCCTTCGTGAAGCCGTGGCAGTGTTTAATTTAAATAAATCATTTCTTCGCGTGCATATTTTATAGTTTACTTAAAGGCGTAATAGCTATTACTGTTTCTTTTAAGTTTACATAAAAGTTTAATTGTAATTTAAGGTAGAAATAATTGTCTTATAAATGTATTTGCAAATATATTGTTACGTTCTATGAGTTTTGGATCCGGAAATTGAAGTACGCCTTCTGCACTAAAAATGATTTACTGTTTTTGTCACAAATGTCACATAAGGCGGTTCACAAACACACGCAGTACTTGCATAGTTTTGGCCTTGTCTCTTTGACCATTGATTCTCTACCGCTTGCACTACGACTTCTCTTCACTTTTTTCAACACACATTCAACTGATCTCTCAACACACTTACATCAAATATTATTAAAAAAATCGAATATTTTCCAGTAATTTATTTTTTCTAGAAAATATCTTTAAAAGTGTATTTGAAGTCGGTGCATCTTTTGCTTTGCATGAAATGTAGTAATATTAAAATATTTTAAGATATATTCAGTAATGCAAATAAGCAGACGGACAAAAAATTGTAAAAATAGTCAACGTGGCCTTTGTTGTATACCAAACACCCTTTCATGGATTAAATTTAAAAAATATAATGTACAAGGAAAACGTAGAAAAATAATATATAAATGTACAACTTTAAAATGTAGAATTGTGCATTTTTAAGGAATTCTAACATCTTATTAAATATAAAAATATTCTACCTCTATAAAATTTTCAGACTACAATCAGGAATTTCCAAGTCGTGCATGTCTTGAGCCAGTTAGACGGATGGCTGGCGTTTCCAGGCATTTTAAAGGTGGGTATGCACAGTCAAAGGATTGAACTATTCAGTTTATGTGCTGTAGAGTATCATAATTCATAGACTAAAAAAGACAGGTAAAAAGCAAACTTGTGTTTATACGAATAACTAATACCCTCGCATCACTTGGCTTTGTCCCACAAAGCACAAAAAATTAAGGACTTTCATATAAACTTGCGAGAGCCCTGTGACTTCCCAGGCCCTGTGAGACGCTTACTAACTATAAACTGTGTCCTTAATTTCATCTTTATACGTTAAGCGGTTGTCGATATTTCGTTTTGAGTAAGTGCGTGAGTAAGTAAGTAAGTGACCTTTTTTATTTACATACCTTTTTTATACATACATGGAAAATGTTAATTCGAAATATATAAACAAGAATCGAAGCCACGATTTCCATCACATATATAATGGAGTCATACAAAGTTAAACCGAAAACAGTACATATGTTAAAACGAAAGTTATATCGCATAGTTAAATGTATTAAAATATAACAAAAGAGTAGCAACCGGAACAAAGCGTGAAGTATTCGTAGGAAAATACACAATAGCTCACTCGTTTTACAGTTTATTGAAAGCACTATGAAAATCGTCGACGCAAGAATACGACGGAAACGGCGACTTCGCTACTAGAGGCGTGGATTCAAAACATCGTAAAATAGAAAAATACGTGCTCTTCGAATATTCTGTATTCCGAACAGCAACAGATTATTCAAAAGTTAACATCAAATGCAATAACTAAAACGGTTTTATTTTTGAAGTGAACTATTTTTATATACAATTGTGAATATTTATATAAGAAAGTGAACATTTTTGTGTTCACTTACGTATATAAATATTCACAAATTTATAAAACAACAAATTTATATTTATTTTCAAATAATATATATATTTTTTATTTTTTACATTTCATATTAACAATGTAGAATATGAATTTAAAAATATACACAACCTTAGTCATAGTGACAACATTTTCAGTTTTAGTTAGTTCGTTTTTTTAAGTTTTACACAAAAAACTCCTGAAATTATTGAAAGTAAGCAAAACTGCGGTTCTAATAAAGCTCAAATAAAATATCCTAGCATAGCATAGAAAAAACTCTAAAGTTAAATTTAAGTAAATCCAAAGTTTCTACAGATTGAAACTATTTGATGGTTTTCTAAAGCAATCAATAAGTTTAGAAACATCAACTGCCTCTCTATCGCATTTATAGCTTCATAATACGAACTTAACTTTCAAAGATACATAAATTATTTCAACATGGTATATTTCTCTTATAGTTTCAGTGGGTCCGTTTTAAGCCCCGAAAGAGATCATTTATAAAAGAGTGTTGACAGTAACTGGCTATATTACTTGGCTGGGCACTATAAAACTTAGTTTCATGCTCAGCTAACTTATTCTTAGCTTCTGTACAATTTCCTATGCAAATTTAATTGTACCCGAGGTTCCACGTAAATCTCTGTTCTCTGTTGCTGCAAAGTTAATTACGGAGCCGGCTACTCTTTGCGATTAATAAGCCAGCTTGCTTTTATTGTGTCTACATCGACAATGCAAAGAAAAACATGGAAAATGAATATAACTCCAATCGTGTACGGACTACGCTCCATTATCAAAATTTCGGCTAGATTTGTATAACCCTTATTGTTTCGTAGTTTAAAACAATACAAACTTTTCTTTTATGTACCTACAACAATTATAAAAATTCTACCGCAATGCTTCCGATTGCGTTTGTACAGTGAGCAATTGCTGGCTCTGCAAAAAATCGTTGAATGCTTTCAGTACAAATTTTCATTTGCATTTTATTTTAACAATCTCGAAACTCCCCAGTATTTCAAAGAGAAAAATGTTTTAATACATAGGTAAAAATATCTTTTTATTTATTTTAAAACTCTCTTAAGTATTAAGTAAATACAGGTAATATTTTACTTAGATCTTGTATTACGATCAGTTTCTTAGTTATAACACACGTGGATATCATGACATAGCTATCAATATTTGTCCCCATACATTTCCATAAAAGAATAAAGCAAATCTGGGACTACGTATTCTAACACGCCGTGTTTTTTGCGAAATCTCATCAAACGAACAAAGAGTTGTTTACAAAAAAGACTTGTAAAATACAAACACAATCCGCCGTCGCGTCGCCTCATCGTCTCCCTACAAAGAATCCAACTCATTCTATTATCCAGATTGTTCTCGCCTCGAATGCCAAAATATACTACATTGTAAATGCCAGTGATGCCAGGATGTTTGCTTGCCAGCTAACTTTATGAGATATGTTTTCTAGATGACGCTCATGTCACGAAATCTACCGCGATGACTTATTGTTTATGTTTTATGCCTCCTACCATTAAGTATTGCTTTGTTCTTACTTCCCATAGCGATAAAAGTAATATATTGTGATTAAGAAATTGAAATGACATGATTTCCGACTGCATTTTGAAAGTTAATATGAAATTTTAAAATTTATTTTATTTAAATTATACATTTTAGTACTTAATTTAATATTTTTAAGGAAGTGACATAATTTATGGGCTAATTTTAGTTTTGAAAAATGATTTGCTATCATCTTACATCACTGAATTTTTATAATCTAATGACACACTTAACATTATAAAATTTCCTTATAACCGATTAATTACAATCTGTTTAAAAGAAATGTATTTCTGTTATTAAAAACATCAGTTAAAATCAACGATTTAAAACGCTGCATTTAGCCGTCGGAGACGAATGTTAATTTGATATCCAGCGTTTCGACATTCGAAACTTCAATTAAAACATTCACATGGAAATCTCATTTGTACGTAGTACATTAAAAGTGTGAACCGAGCTTTTCATTAAGCTATTATTGTATTCTTTCGTACGGACGCGATAAATTTTAATTATAGAACACTTAATAAGGCTAGCTCCACACGACACGGCACTGTTTCATCATTGATGATGGCGCGTCTAATTGGGACAGTAAATTTAAATAACACTGACACTTTACTGTCGGTGCTCACTCTAATTGAGAGAGAGTATCGTAAAAATAATTTTACTCGCCTCATTTGTATCGTGGGTAGTTTTAGTCTTTTTCCCTTTTACGACCGGTAAGCTGATTGGACGTACTCGTACGTGTGGATTCTAATTTATGGCAGAACTATCGGCCCCGTACACCCTCGCACACCTTTTTCATATCTGCGCTTTCGCTTCAGGCTTAATATATGATTAGATTTTTAATGTTTGCAAATTGCTAGCATAGTTTTTACTTGTATTTTGTATATTAGCTTCTGATATTTTTTCTATGATATATTTTTTAAATATTTATTTTCAAAAATAAATTTAAAATGAATACTATCAAAGTGTACCTGTTATTTTGCAATAACACTTAAATGCCATTAATTTCGGCGACAAATAAATTTTCACAATTCCAAAGATTGAAATTCCTAAGCGTTTTGAACCCTTTATCGCTTTCAAATTCTGCAAGTGCTAGACACTGCTCTAAATAAAGAATGAAACGGAATTTAATTCAGCCCGCAGTTAATTTCCCCCGGGCTTTTAATTTTCCCTATTATCGCTCTTTGGTTGGATATAAAAGTTACTTGTAGGCTTTAACTACTTTCAGCTTTTGGAAACATTGGTACTTTTGTATTGTAACAATACGAAATAGCAAT